>PVIH01007004.1:0-104914 GCA_004025045.1 Sigmodon hispidus
AGGAACACCTGACTCACTCTTGAGGGGGGGGGAAAGAACTGGATTTGGCCAGAAGTGGAGACTGATCTAAGCATTATTGGGTCAGTGGGACCATAGGACTGTCTGCTCCCTGCCCAGGGAGGGGATGGGGAGTCGCAGAGAAGAAAAATGACCAGATGTGTTGGGAGGGGGAAGAGACCTTGAATAAGGATATACAGGGGAAAAAAATTCAGAAGGAAAGATGAACACAAAGAAAATATATGTGTAGCAATCTTATTTGTATTTCCACCCTTGATAAGCCATGCTTATCATTCTTATCCTCTGTATAGTTATTGTTAACTCTTCCACATTTTAAATTCTTTTTACTGTGTTTTTTTTTGATAAATACAAAATAAAGAAGGAAAAAAAAAAGAAAATAGGTTTCTACTATTTTTTTTTTTTGGTCCAGATATTTTCTTTCTTTCTTTCTTTCTTTCTTTCTTTCTTTCTTTCTTCCTTCCATCCTTCCTTCCTCAATTCTAAGGGATAAAATATAACAAAAATAAATATAATAACATATGACATAGGAATTAGACAAGGCAAATTAACAGAAGGAAAATAGCTCAAGAGGAGACAAAAGGATCAGAGACTCACTCAGTCATAAATCACCTAAAAATAACTAATCTAGAAGCTATTAATATATAGTACCTGGTGCATAAATGTGTATGCTTACATCAGGCTGTAGTATATTATCATGTTAAAATATATAAGCATAACTACTTGCTAGTTACTACTGATATTTCTTTTTATATTATCAATACTCTAATGTATTTACAGTTGTTAACAGTATTATTGTCCCTCTAGATTATTAAATATTGTTTTGATTTAAACTAATTTGGATTCTAAGGTATAGTTTGCCATTTTCATTCTCGCGCATTCTTTGGTGCCAGTTTTACTGTTCACTCTTCCAGATAAGTCCAGAATTACAAAACCTTGTTGTACTCTTGGTGGTATACTTTATGCTTTAATGTTTGTTTGAGAATCTTTGATACCATAACATTTTTCACTCTGTTCAAATGTGCTCAGTCCTTCTAGCTATCTAGTCTCAAATTCTCAGCATGGAAGAAAAATTGGCTTCAACTTCCATATGTTTTGGCTTACAAGAGATGAAAAAATATTTCCAGTCACACTACAGTTACACCTCCTGTCATTTTCAATAAATGTTTTTCCTCAAGCAGAAAAAAATATTCTTACACACACTAACAACATACAGTTAGGATAGGTTTAATGTATTTATAAAACCATGTATGTGATTTGTTCTGTGTAACAGAATCTTTTCTCTCAAATGTAAACTATTAATTGATTTTATTCTGTAAGTTTTTAGACATCTCACAATGTAGGTTTTGCTCTTTCTACCATAATGATGTTTAACCAATTGTAAAATGCTGATTGGATAATTTTCTGGGGGGGGGGTAATGGAGGTTCCACACACACAGAGATTGAATTATTCAGAATTTGCTCACCTGTGAGTACTCAGAAAAAATTTTCCTCCACATCCTAAATAAATTTGATTTGATTTTCTTATAAGAATATGGAGCCCAATGGTGGGTTTTAGTCCTTTAAATTCCTTTAATCCGGCACACATTTGGGAAGCAGGGAGAGGCAGACAAATCTCTGTGAGTTTGAGGTCAACCTGGACTACAAAGTGAGCTCCTGGACACTTAGCTGTAACACAGAGAAACCATGTCTATAATCACCAAAATACATAGATAAATAAATAAAAGTTAAACAAGAAATAATATGGATATATTTGATATTGAATCCATATTTTGGTGACATTAAAGTTATTTCTGCTCTTTATTGTACTCCATCTAATAAATGCGAATGATTGTGCATCCAAAAAATTAAATACACTTATTATATACTATTTTTAAAAATAAAATTGATCATTAGAGAAATTTTATGTTCATAGCAAATTTGAACAGATGACAAGGTATCTCCTCTTTGTACTTTTTGCTAGCATAACCTTAAACTGCTAACATGTTCAACAACATCACACTTTTGCTAAAATTGTTAAAGTTATATTGATGTATCTTGTCAACTAAAGTCTATGTTCTAGCTTAGGTGTAATTTTTATTATGTTAGTGCATTCTATCTTCTTGAACAATTACATAATAGCATTCGTTCATAACAGTGTCCTACAGAGAAATTTCATTGCCCTGTTAGTCTCAGGTGTCCCTCCCACTAACTACCACCTGCCTTTGATACTTTCATTGTATTTTATTTTATCTATAATTCTCCATTTTCCAAACTACTATGTAGTTTGAAATCCAATAGTGTGTAGCCTTTTCAAATTGAGTTGTGTTATTTAGAAATACACATTCATGTCTTTTTATGTATATATAGTACATTTCTTTTTAGCACCAAATAAAAATTCATAGTATATGCAATGGTTTATTTATCCATTACCTACTAGAGCACATCTTGGCTGCTTCAAAGTCTGGCAAAGATGTGTAAAGCCACTATAAACATCTTTAGGAAATTTCTGAGTTGGCATAAGTTTTCAACTACAACACTGAGTGGCACAATCGTTAGGTCATGCCAAGATGAAGTTTAGTTCCTAAAAAAGGGAACATTCTTTCTTTCTAGGGGACTATGGCATATTGTAACTCTCAAAGTAGTGAATATATTTTTGTTTCTTCATATCCTCACTTAGTTTGTGTTGTCTCTGTTCTCAATTTTGGCTGGCATCATACATGGAGAGTTGGTAAACGCTATTATTTTATGTGACATTATAATTAGATAGCCTTGCCAGCATATTTATGTAGCCATCATTATATAACAAACACCAATAGCATGATTTATTTTATGAGTTGAGTGTTAATAAACTTGGCATAAATTTTAGTTTTGTTATTACATAATAATAGCTCTTTCCATATTTTGGACAATATAACTATAACAAATATGTTTTTAATAAATATTTTCTTTCAATCTGTTAATTGAAAGAAAATGTATTTTGAACATTTTGATTAAGTCCTGCTTCTTATTTCTTTCCCCATGGATTGTGTCCTTCAAATTAGATCTACAGTGTCATTCTTCAGCTGATTATAAGGTCTTTGTTCTATGGATATACATTTTCTAGTTTTGTGTTTAGGACTTCAGTTATTATTGAGGCAATTTTTATGTATGGTTGACAATCTAGATCTTGACTGTCATTTTAACTAATGGATGGATATTCAACTGTTATATTTTCTATTGTTGGAAAAGGTTACTGCTGGTCCAGTTTGAATGCCTTTGTTTCTTGGCAATGATGAGCTGTCTCTTTGTGGGGTAATCTATGCCCCATTAATATTTTTGAATATTTTTAAGCCCTATACTATCTTGATTACTGTAGCCATTCTGAATATTTCATGGTTTATGTAAATGTCATAATCAGTTTGTCAATATTTGTGAAATAATATTCTGATATATTCATTGCAATTGGTTGAGGCTGCATATAAGCCATGAAAAAGAGTCCTTTCAATATCATATTCCACTTATAAGAAAAGTAAATAATTGTTTTGCTATCTCTTTGTTGAATAGTAAAACTTCAGTTCTTTTCACGAACTACTTTATTGATATCATACTGTTGAGTGCTGTGTTTCATTCACTTTGAGGAAAATTCTAAATTGTGTACTTCAATTGAAACATTCATAAACTGAAGTAAAAGAGAAAAGACTGAAGTTAGTATGATGAAGAGAAATCTGTAAATCTAGTAGAAAGCTTGAACCAATTTTAACAAGATGTCCTCTGATCTCCATGTCACATTGTAACATTGAAATATCTACAAATGTACACAGAAACAAAACAAATAAAAATATAATAGAAACATCATTGCTTTTTATACAGAAAGATAAAGAGATGGAAATTTGTAGCCAGTTATAGCTATGTATCTGTGATAGAGATGCTATTTTTTAAATGAAATTAGTGACTCCCAGATCAGTTTGGAGCAGTTAATAGAAGTATGCTTCCCTTCATGGTTGATCAAGAATAATTGCCAGGAGATACAGTGGCCATGATTTTATACTGCTGATGATCTAAAGATGCTAAGAGAAGCATGGGAACCAGAATTTATGGTTTGCAATTGTAGCGAGCAAGAATGTGTATGTTCACTAAATGAAGTGCCTTTCTCCAAAGAGCTTACACTGCTAACAGTTTTAACAATGAAAGAACAAACATAATTCACAGCTATAAAAATTAAAAGCCATATGTAGAAATAATGGATGGCTAATTAGAACATAGAGATAAAAGGTAAGATTTAGCTTTGGGTGCAGAATTATCTCAACTCCAGAAGCTGTGTCAGGAGCTTTAAGCAGGAGCACTCACAATAGATTCAAATAGAATGTGCTGTTAAACTGTGAAAAGAGAAAAATTTCAGAGCAAGCATCTACTTAGGAAAACAGCATCTTATGTTTTGTAATATTGATATCTGTCCTAACTTTCTGTTTTATTGAAACCATTGCTTATGTTTATTGAGATCCTAAGGAGCTGTGTATTTTAAAAAAAAAATCTATGAGAAAACATTTTCTGTTGCTCTGATAAACAGTCTGCTTCAGCTCTAAATCCTTTGATTCTACTGGGGAGCTTCCTGGGACTTCACCTTATGCACAGTCTCGTTAAGTCTCATTTCTCCAATCTCATGCCTTACTCTTTTATTCATTAGACATTTATTTATTCAGCAGTTGCTATTTGCTGGATGCTTCTGAAGCTTTATATAGATGTAGATATGTAAAATGTTAAGGAAAATACTTAGTAAATGAGTTCCAAAGCAAACAAAAATTTGTAATAAATTTTACGCATGGTGAGAGTTGATATTGAGAGAAGTTAATATTAGGAAGTTAATAAAATGGGCAGGCTAATGAGCTGAAGATGGTAGTTAGGGCAGGGAAACTGAAGCCCCTTAATATAGACAGACATGTCTTAGAACATTGATCTAATGGTCTTTATATTTTCTAGCCCTATGTTGCTCTCACTTACAAACTCCCGGGATTCACTTATCCCCTGGCTATTATAGTAGAAGAAATAAGCAATTATTTGAAGAAGCTACTCTCTCTCTAGAATAAATATCAGTAACCAACAATGAGGTTCTTAGCCAACAAAATGAAAATATTTACAATCCTCCTATACTTACAAGAGAAGATTCAATAAAAATGAGTGACATTATGTTTGAACAGCCATTTGATAGAAGTGAAAGACAAAGACATAATACAATAAATCTGCA
The DNA here is from genome assembly GCA_004025045.1 of Sigmodon hispidus. Classification (NCBI taxonomy): domain Eukaryota; kingdom Metazoa; phylum Chordata; class Mammalia; order Rodentia; family Cricetidae; genus Sigmodon; species Sigmodon hispidus. Next base: position 5,219 of record PVIH01007004.1, read on the forward strand.
ACTATTACATGTTACATTTCTAAAAACAAAACAATATAAGATGAGTGGTTTGTATGCATAATTGTAATATCTAACTTTTCACGAATATATGACACATGCTATGCTCTGGGAGAATAGCAGATATCAGAGGAAACATGGGATGCATATTTTACCCACTACCACCCAATGTGCAAAACGCTTGGCTTTTTTATTTGGATCATTAATTTTTTTAAAAGTACCCTGTATATTTAACTCGAAAAATGAAAAGCTTGTAAGAATCAGATAAAAGAGTAGACAAGTTCTGAGATCTCTCTCTGAGATCTTCATGCTAATGTAATAACTGCTTTATTATGCTGCATGTAGTATCTGGCAAGGGGATCATGATAAATGAAAGATATTTGCATTAATATAGCACTAAAAGTTTAGCACTAGCTGAACTGAGACAATGACTCTAGCTAATATGTCTATACATGTGCGTATTCTCATCATAGCTGGCTAAATAGTATACTATATTCAGCCTAGCATTTCTTCTCTATTTCTTTTTCTCTCCCCCTTTCCTCCTATACTTCTTTCTCTTCTTCCTTTTCCATTCACTTTCTCTTGCTTGTCTCTTGAGAAAATTATTTTGCAAGTGATAAGATTACTTGCATACAAACCATAATACTCACTTTAATTTTCTTTTAAGATTAATCTTTATTTTTTCTACATTTGGATTAGTAAACTTTTAGCTAAAATAGTTTTATTATTTTCCTTGATGGACTAGAGATGAAATGCTATCTGTAGTATACAATTTCTGGTGTGTTTGGACTATAGTCCAGACCTGAAGACCTGCAGTCCCACAGAAACACACAGAGGCTTAATTACATGTTGTTCTGCTGCCTATGGCTCAGGCTAATTGCTAGCTAGCTCCCACATCTTAACTCAACCCATTTCTATTAACCTGTGTCTTGCCCCTGGATTGTGGCTTACTCGAGTTTCTTTACACATTGTTCTTGGGCAGCTGATCACACCTCTATCTGACTCTGCCTTCCTTCTTCACTTACGCTCAGATTTCCTTCCTGTCACTAGGATAACTTGTCATAGGACGAAACAGTTCTTTTGTTAACCAGTAATAAAGCATATTCACAGCTTACAGAAAGATACCCCAAATCACTTTAATGGAACAAAAAATAATTTCAAAGTGTGAGATTAGAGGAAACACATTAAAAAATCATGCATTTTATAGAGAAATGAAAAATTATGAGCTAGATACTTGGAAATACACAAAGAGTATCTGCAATTGTGTACAAGAGGCACATTAAAATGATTATAAGCTTCAAGGACAGACTTAGATTTAAGAGAAAACCCTGTCAAGTAAAAGGAGGTAAACAAACAAATACAATGAGCAAACACATGAAGAACTACCCTAGGTGCTGATGACTCAGTGCTGTATTCTGAAGTATGGCTACAGCCGTAGTAGATGGGTGTTGTGGGCTACAATCTGGAGAGCATGGATTCAGTTTATTCAATCTGAGGTCCTTTCTTTAAAAGTGTGCCTGACAGTGCTGTGGATAAATATTTGTTGAGTAGAGTTGAATTGAATTCAAAGGAGGACTAAACCAGCTATACAGCGACTATAACTGTAACATTGTCTAGTCTGGAAACTAGAAATCATAATAAGAATTCTTTCTTTTAATTTTTTTCTTTTATCCTCCCTTCTTTCTTTCTTCCCATCCCCCATTCCCATCCTCAATCTTCCCAGAAATCCACTCTTTCTCTGTTTCTGTTCAGAAAGAGGCAAGACTCCCATGGGTGTCAAGAAAGCATAACAATTCAAGTTGCTGTAGGATTAAGAAGATCCCCTTGTATTAAGGCTGTAAAAGGCAACCAAGGAGGAGAAATAGGTTCCCAAAGCCAGCCAAAGCATGAGGGATGGCCTCTCCTCCCACTGTTAAATGTTCCATAAGTGAACCAAGCTACATAATTGCGACATATATGAAAAGGGCCTAGGTTGACTCCTTGGTTGTAGGTTCAGACTCTCTGAGCTCTTATGAGCCAAGGTTAGTTGTTTTTTGTGGGTTTTATTCTGGTGTCCTTGACCCCTGTGGGTCCTACAGTCCTTCCTCCCTCTCTTCAACAGAAATGTAGCATGAATTCAGATTGTATTGAAAGAGACTCAGAGTCAAACATCAGGGAAAGGCTGAAATATCAGAGAGAAAAAACACCACAGTCAATTCTCCCCTAGCTATCTTCCAAGTTTCTCAGCCTCACTCCTGGTTGCTTCTACCTCTGCTGGTTTCCTACATGACCTTAAACACTGTTCTTGCCAGCTGTATCCAATCCAGGTTAGGATTAAAGGCAGGAACTATTCTACTTGGCAGTCAGATTTGAACTCACTGAAACAAACACAGAAAGTTCTGTCTCTGGAGTTAAGAGATTAAGGGTGTAGGTCACCACTCCCAGACTTTCCCTGAGTTGAGATTAAAGGTGTGTACCATTGAAGCCCAACTGTTTGTCCTTGTACTCAAGGATGAAGAAACTCCTGAGTTGTCTTTCTAGGTTTTTGACTATGTGTTAATCTCTCAATATTTTGGGTTTTGTTAAATATGTAACAGATCACCATATATCCCCTTTTGTGTCAAAAATAAAAAAGAAATTCATAACTAACATAAGAAAGACCATATACAATAGGTACAATAATTATATACAATATATACAAACAATAATTACATGAGGAATGTCTAGTTCATTAACAATTGACAAATTCAAAGAAAATACTCCATTATTTAATCCTATTTTGGTGAGTCCAAAGGATTGTGCCTAATCCACTTTGTATCTAACTTGTATTACTAACCAAAAACTATATCTCTTCTACTTATACACCTTAACTTCTGAGTTTCTTTTCTAAAACTGTCACTAGAAAACTATAACTATTAACTATCTCATCTTCAAATTCCTCAGATACCCAAGCAGGAAATAAAGAAAGAAAAGAACTCTGTTCAGTGTTTGGCTGTGGGTCTCTGCAATTTTTCCATTATTTACTGGATAAAGAATATTAATAATTCAATGAAAGTAGATTGCAGACTGAAAGTGGGTTACTCTTGTGCTAGCATGCTGAAAAGACAGGTAGAATACCAGTGATGAGCCACAGTTAATTACTGTAGGAAACAGCAACCCTCTAGGATTTAGGCAACAAGATAAAAGGCAGTAGTACTCCAACTAAGAAGTAGCATTTTAGAAATGTTAGACAATGTGATGCTTCATGATTTTCCCAAGAATTTGTAACAAATGATGTACCCATAAATAAATAGAGTCAAATGACTTCTGTGATCTGTCTGAGATTCTGGTTTTCATTACTGACAATTTATTAGTGTTATCAGTGGTCTAAGAAAATAGCAGCTCAATGTACAGATACTTGGTAACATCCCAGTGAATGTTAGCATTTCCTCACTTCTTTCTGTGAAGTATAGAAAGTGAAAATCAACGATAAAGCAATACACAGATGTTGCTTACTTTCACTGTATCACAAAACTTCATCACATTAATTACAGTGATGATTTACATTGCTATAAGGAAAATGAAACCCAAATGCTCATTTTTAACCATAGCTATGAGATACTGTTGTCAGCTTAGCATTAACTTTTCTAATTTGCAAGAGAACTTCGAATACAATTCCACAGAATGCATAATGCAACATCAAACCTCTGGTGAATACAAATCGGCCTCCAAACCTCCTGTGCTTCTCCACATACTCACTGGTGCATGCTGTGTTTGTACCTTTTACAAGGACAATCAATCTTAGGCTTTTCAGTGTGTCTCTTTCCCACATTATGGACTTCTGCAGCAATAAACTCACACTTTATATCGATATAAAATTCACTTTCACTGTAAACAAGGGCTGTTGAGAAGAAAAGCACACAAACAGGTACGTCTTCTCAGCACAGATGGTGTTTTCCTTCCATCGAGCCAGCTCCTGTCAGCACCACAACAATCACATTTTTTAGTTAGGGTTGAAAATGAGCCTGCTCATTTCATTAGTGCACAATGTCATTTTATGCTATTTTTTTTGTTAATGAAATGATTAACCATGCATTGTGATTGTCTAACCATTATAGGTTAATCCTAGAATTTATAAATATTAATGCTGTGATACATTACTCTGGATAGGCATTGTACAAAAACAGTTTGTATCACCATTATCATATGCACACTAGAAACCAGATTTTATATAAATTTAAAAATTATGAGTAAGTATAAAAACCCTTCACGTTTCTTTCAGGACCAACCACTACACGCCTTTTCTGAATAATGTATTCATTATTATAAAATAATATTTATTATTATAACAATATAATATACGTAATGTACTCATTATTCAAAAAATAAAAAAACCTAGTTTTTTAAAATATTGTTTTCTCATGCAAAGATTTAAACAGAAATGTGTTATTTACATCAAAGAGGAAATAGTTATGAAGATATATTTAAAATATTTTTTGTAGTAATAAATGTCTCATCCATTTGTTTTCTGATAGAAGCTTAGTTAACAGTTTGTATATTTCCCTAATTTAGTTTTCAAAGAAATTTGGTTTAGAAACTAGCATGTGTCTCTTTTTCCTATTTTAGTGGTCCTTCGAATTGGCCACTACTTTGGTAACTCACTGAAAGAGATCCCACTTCTCATTAAGTTATATATATGGTTAAGATATGTACAGTCAAGAATAGAGTTGAAAGAAAAACACAGTGGAAGACTTATTTGCAAAAGAGAGATTAAAAGCAACGTTTTTTATCTCTGTGGAGACTGCATGAGATTAGCTTTTTGTTTCATTATTTTTTAATTCAAGATTTTAATATTATTATATAAATTCCTTCCTTTTCCTCCCTACAAAACTTCATATATATCTTTTATTTCTCTCTTTCAAATTTATTATCTATTCTCCACTAGTCTTTGTTATATAAATATGTATATATATAAATATGCACGCACACATATATATATATGTATATATACATATATATATCCCAATTAGTGAGCAAAATTCATGCGTTCATGGGTGAAATCCAAACCTGCACTGTCCCAGAGGCCATGTGCTCAGGTCAGGGAGGTGCTAAATCCAACAACACACATATGTAAATACATATGTATATACATAACACAAATTTCTCCTTATCTATCTGAAATGCAAATATCAAAGAAATTGTAAAGCACACCCACTGTATATATTCTTTATGAGCCTTGAAACTAAAACCAGCCATGGGACAACATCCCTAAGTATGTCAGAAGTACATAATGAACATTTGGTATTTACTTTAAATTTATGTAAAAAATGGATCTCAGCCCACTGCTTATAATACTTTTATAGATATTATTATCAAATAATTATAATAATATCCCAGTAAGTTAGTTTTTAGTTTCACTACTTCTGCTGTTGAACAAGAACTATTAACTGTTAACTATTTTCTGTAAATACTCAGAAGAGTTGAACAATTTATGAATCTCAGAACAGTCTTCAAAGTGAAAATAAAATTAGAGTCAGAATTAATAAAATAATCACTAAATAAAATCATGTAAAATATTTTTTTCTATAATGAGCATTACTATGCCTCCATGTATGACTGTCTACCATATGGACAAACAAAAGACCTATAAAAGAAGAAGGCATTAAATCTCCTGGAACTGAATTTCCAGATGGTTATGGGCTGCTATGTGAGTACTCACAATTGAACCTGTGTTCTCTGGAAGGCCAGCCATCTCTCTATCCCATAAAAAGCATTTACATCATGTGATATAAATTCAGTCTCAGTCACTAAAAAACTGGGAGCTTCATTTCCCTTTTACTGCTACTCTAAGGGTACCAGTGACTCTGTGATATATAAGATTGCCATTGATCCAAGAGTATAACCTCATTTGATCATCCTCAAATGCAGAAAGAGATGGAAAATTTCTTCCTATGTATCTTATGTTACTGTGGTACTTTAACACAGGCACACAATAGAAACTAAACGATTTATCATCACATTTGCTTTTGACTAGCATCCTTTAACTTTTAGCAAGGGCTACTAATGATTGCTAGTGAGCATGATATTGCTACAATTAGTTTTTGTAAGGCGAATAGTCTGTATCTTGCTCACCATTTGTGAGCTGACCTAAGATGTGAGTAGGAACTATGGAGGTATTTTGTTAGAATGTCACTGTAAATGTATTGAACTCCTAGCTGAAGCAATTATAGTTACAAGTCTGGACCTCTACTTCTCTTCAGTAATTAAACTTGATATCAAGCATTGAATCTAATATGGTATGAAGTTTCCAGCGTGGACTTTCGGGTCTACCCCAGAGGTTTGTCCAGCAATCTGTCAGGCAGTCCCATAGAGACACATAGACATTTGCATTAATTTTATGCTGAGCAGCCTAGGGCCCAGACATATAACTTGCTAGCTCTTTATCATTAAATGAACCAATTTTTCTTATTTAGCTATTCAGCTCTGAACCCTTGCTCAGAAGCATTTCAGTTTCTTTTTTCAGTGTCTCCTGGCATCTCTGTGGTGTCTCTGCTCTGTTTTTCCTGTTCTCAGAGTTTTCTTAGTCTGGTAGCTCCACCCACACTTCCTGTCTGCCTCTGGTCAATCAGCTTTTTATTAAACTAGTAGGAGGGACAAATACTTGCAATGTACCAACATAATTCCATTACAATTGAACCCAAGGCAGAGGCTTCTCAAAAAACAATCTCATTGTAGAATATTGAACTCATTTTGCCACTGTTCTCAATCTAAATCTCATATGCTACTACCTTATTTACATAAACACATTTTTGTACTCCCACATTTTTTTCTGTGCATTAGGTATTTTGTATGTCTGTCATGGCTAAAGGAGAATAACCCCATGGCTCATGTTTGAATGTTTGGTCTACAGTTGGTAGAATTCTTTGGCAACGAGAATGTGTCTTTGCTGGGGGCAGTGTGGTACTAGGAGTAGTCAATTGTTTCAAAAGCTCTCATCATGTTTGTTTAGATCTCTCTCTCTCTCTCTCTCTCTCTCTCTCTCTCTCTCTCTCTCTCTCTCTCTCCCTCCCTCCCTCTCCCTCTCTTTCTCAGCTAGCCTTTTGTTGTGGATTAGGAGGTAAGTGCTCAGCTAGTACCATGTCTGCCTTAGTGCTGCTGACAACTGCCATGATTCTTGCCAGGATGACCATGTACTATAACTCTCTGAAATCACAGCCCCAGTAAATGTTTTCTTTTACAAGTTGCCAGGGTCTGCAAATCAATAAAGAAAAAAACACTAAGACAATGTGTAGATAATGACTTAGGTGGTATAAAGTGACATACCAGTTACATGTGTAATGACTAAACTCATTTCTTTATGTCATCCACATGATTTTGTACCATTCTAAATGGATGGAGATTTAGCATCCAATTAAAGCAAATACTTTTATCTATTTTCTGTATTTTCAATTTAATTTTCTGGTTTATTTAATATACTATAAGTCACCATTTTGGCAAATGTGAATAAACTGAAATATTTAAAGATTCAGAGTAATTATATTTTGAATAAAATCAGATCTGTTAACTAACATGTTATTTTCAACACCAAGATACTCTATGATTGCTCTTCCCTAACTACTTGTACAATGAAAACAATGTTTTTTTTTTTTTTAAAAAAAAAACATTTAAAACCATTAACTAAACTTTAATGGCATGAATTATAAGTAGTCACAGGTAAGGTAAAATAATAAATATATCATCTGAAGTTTGTTAGTCTACCATCCATTCACAATACAAATAGATAGTTCAGGCTCTGAGCACCTATTTACATCTTCAGGTACCCTCTGCTTGCCAAATATGTAACTTATGAGACCACCTATTTCAATCTCATCTGTACTTTATTAAATAGTAAATGTGAATAAAGTATTTTGCTTATCTGAAAGCTTATAGGTAAAGCAAGATGATATGCTAAACATTATTGTCAATCTATTAAACTCAAAAATAACCTAAAAGAATTTTAAATTTATTTTTTGGAAATGCATTCCATTTCAATATTCTTATTATTCTTTTTAAACCAGTGTTCTAATTTTTATGTGTGTTATAGATCCATTCTTATACTATCTTAACTCTATAATTACACATTTTAAAATAAGCCAGTTTTTGTAAATTATGATTTTTATGTTTAAATGATTCTAGTAAATTTGACATTTATATATGAAAAGACCCAGTTGAAGTCACTCACCCTACATGTGCTTAAAGCTGTACTCACAACCTTCCTTCTCAAAACACCTCTTTAGCACTTCCATTTCTCGATGCATAGAACACAGTGCCACCAATTTCAGAAATCAAAATTCTAGTAGTTCTTATATATTCAACTTCCCTTACTACAGGTATCAAATAGAGACACCAGTGTTATGTTCTAGGTAAGATGAATTTATTTATCTCGATTTGTTTACAGAACCAAACATTATACCTGTAGAATGCCATTTTTTTTGCAATTGCTCATTAGTGATGTACCAAAGTATGTTATATTACATCCCATATGTTTCAACCTCTCTTTTATGACTATGTGTTTTACATGAGTCTGCTTTAAATTACACATTATCAGCTCTATGATAAGAATCTGCTTAGATTAATTTTCACCTGTAACTCTCCACGATCTTCGTTAAGTCGGGGGTTGCTTACATTAACTAAAAATTGTAAGAATTGTTGTTATAAATTGCAGATGTAATATTTATTATTTTAAATGATTAAATGAAGTACATGAAATTTCATTTTTCTTTGGAAATTTTAATTTCTTTTCCCCCATTATTGTGCTTCTGTGTATGTGGCATGCATGTGTGTATATAAGCAGGTTTTGCATGTATGTGTGTGCATGTAGAAGCCTAAATTTGTAGACATCTGGGTTCTCTTGCCTGCAGCTTATTGATAACAATTTTTATAGTCAAGCCTAGGGTTTGCCCACATGCCTAGTCTCCCTAGCTAGTTTGAGCTCTTCTTCCTCTGAGGCTGAACAGCAGGAAGAATGTTTTGTCTATCTATATGGTGTTTGCATGTGTTCTGAGAATCAACTTCATTCCTCCCGTGAGTATACTAATCACCAAGCTCATACAATTTTTAAGAAAAGATTTTAGACATATAGAAAAAACAACCATTTCCTAATTTTATTAATGAGAAAAAACATGTTACTATGAACAGAATGTGAAGAATTTTATAATATGATTGTGTAATTATGAATGATTAGAAACTATGTTAGTGAAGACAAACTACACCTGAGGTTCTAGATAAGTCAATTGGCCTATTACAGAAGCAATGGCTTTGCATGAACTTGGAATACTACTTATCACTGTTATAGACTGAACTGTGCTTCCTTCACTGCTCATATTCACTTACTGAAACCACTACAGAGGTGTTCATAAAGTGTATGTATTTGAGGATGGGACCTTCAGTGAGGTGATTATGTGAAAGTGAGGGCAGATGGGTGAGCTCAAATCCAATTATGTTCCTATTCATCTATAAAAAGAAAATTGGACACATGGAGAGACACCAGGGACTTGTATGCATAGAGGAAAACCAGGTGGAGAGACACAAAGAGTGTGACACTTGCAAGTCAAGGAGAAAGGAACCTTGACTTTTACCTTGTAGAATACACTGTGAGCAAGAATTGTTGCCCCTCAGTCTACTGTCTATAACATTTTGACATAGAAGATCTACTAACATAAAATGTTAACCATATTTTAAACTAATTTTGATTAATACAACTGATTGTATTAAGAGGAAAAGTCTTTAATGAGATTTATCAACTTTATTAAGGAAAAGCTACTCATTTCTTTCCATTCTACACCATTTATAAATTGACTAGCAATAAATGTGCTTCCTAATTTAGCAATGTAATTTATAGTGATAAAATATTCGATAAAGGACAACTTGACCTGAGTGCCAAGTAGTTTTTCTTTTATACAAAATTCAAAATAACCTATGGGTAACAGATTAAAAATAGTCTTAAGGCAAATACTATTGATTATTAATAATTCAAGAGGTTTAAATGTACATTAAAATACCTTATTTATTGCCTTATTTTATGAGCTTACCAAAAATAATTGCTTTATCCAAAGCCATTTTCTACTGCTACAGTTGTTACAATATAAATAAATTGTTCTTATGATATTTTTATAGTACCTTCGGAAAACATGAAAGTTAGGTGTCAACAGTTTGTACATCACCCAATTACAGTAAGACCCATTATTTCACCTGTTTCAGTCCAACTCAGATATGAACTAAACAGAAAAGTGACCTAATGAATCTTGAAGCATTATAATTTTGAGATACCTTTATTTTATTGCAGTTAATAATTGGTTCAGCCTAAAGGGTAAAACTATGTTCAGAGAAAAGAAACAAGTCTATAAAGGAGAAGAAATAATTGGTCTTTCACTTGTCACCAAAATCCAAAATAATATCCCCTAGGACTCCATATGTCTACTTGATTTCTTCAATTGTGTTACTTATTTAGAGTCCTCTGCAAAGTCTATTGTAAACATTGGACTTCCAGGGTCATTCAGTTCATATTTCTAAAAAAGGAAACAAGTCCAGTAAATCAAATTTTATAACATGCTTTCAACATGAAAACAGAAAATAATAATGAATGATATATTTATATTAAATTTAATAAGTAAGATAATACATCATGCTATGAGCAGTATACATATAGAAAAGTCATTAATGAGATTGGCAGGTATAAAATCAGATCATTTTGATACTGAATTACTTACTGAATTTGTTTACTAAGACTGTCATAACAAAACACTGCAGTGTGTGTGGAATGAATAATATGTTTGTCATGAAGATTTAGATGCTAAGAGTCTGTTATCAAGTACTGGAAGGATTATCTGTCCTCTCCTACCTACAGTTTAAACGAATTACCATTTTCTCTGCATTTGTATCTGTGCCAAGAGATTCCTCAATATATGAGGACATCAGCCATGATTGGATTAAGGACTACCTTAGTGACCTCATTTTGACTTGATTTTCTCTATCAACAGACGATTTTAGGTTTAATGTTACATTCTGCTATATGAAGGGTTAAAGCTGTAGCATAAATGAGGGGGCAAATTTTGAGCCATGGCATCAACTACTATTCACAATAATTTTAAAGTAACTTTCAACAAGAAAGAGATCATCTACCCCTGAACTTTAAATGATGCACTGAGACTTTGTCTCAGTTCTGACAGAATTCTAAGAAGTACAAAGAAGGAGTCAAAGAATAGTTGGAACAATATCTACTAATTACAGTTTGTAAAATGCTGTCACAAAATTTTAGCCTTTGTGTATGAATTAACAGAAGACATTTGATAAAGATACACAGTGTATGAACCATACAGACATTATTAACACTTGATGTACATGTCAGTTTTCTTCAGCATAACAGCTTGCAAACATAATGGTTATATGATTTTTAAAATAAAATAAAACAAATAGAATCTACTACTTAGAGTAAACAGTGTGTAAGAATGACTGCTAAGCATGACCAATGAGGAACATAGTGTTTTGGAATTTAAATAATAGAATAGGAAATTTGAGGAAGTAGACTAAAGAGGAAGACAGCCAGAAAGCTGTGTTTTTGAAAGCCCTTTACATATAATTTTAGTTACATTCCAATGCAAGAGAATGCCTGTTTTCTATTCTATAAAGTGTTTGCACATCAAAGTTTCTTTTAATTATTGTAAACACTAGAATTTCAAAAACACACAAAACAATGGAATGTAAAAGGCTGGCAAGGTGTGTAAATAATAAAAGGAACAAAGGTTTTGGTTTGATTCCAGCACAGAATGAAAGAGAGAGAAGGACAGAGAAGAGGGGATCAGCAGAGGGGAAAGCAAGGTATTTCATCTTTAGTTTATCTTGGGAATTTAATTGATGTTCCTAAACTTTACTCATAATGTTCAATTTTACTATAAATTGAACAACAAAAAATTTGGTCCATCAAAGTATATTTGCTTTCTTCTTGTGTAAATAAAAGACCAACCGTGTAAAATTTATACTTATTTAAAGTAAAAGCAAAATTATGTGGCTTTATTTTGACATATTATTGACTTGGATATATTGGACAATGGAACATTTAAGAGATCTGTTTGACTTAAGTAGGAAAATCAGCTGCAACTGACTATAAAAATGAGCATAATAACATTCTTTATTAGATATTTAGATATTGAAAAATTCCTCAGAAAGTTTTAAATAATAAAAATTAATTTAAAAATACAAACTGAATACTTACATTTCAAAAAATAGACAAAGTCAAAGTATACAACAATACTAAGAAAGTGTTCTGGTTTCATGAAACATTTGGTAGTGAACTAGAATATATATATATGCATATATATACACATATATGTATGTGTGTATGTTAAATATTTAATAAATTCTGGGATATCAGAAAAACCACACAGTGAAATTCTAGGCAAACAGCTCAGGAAATCCTTGATCTCTGAATACAAGGATAAACAGCTGAGTCAATCACACACACATTTAATCCCAGCACAGAGAAAGCTGGGAATGGTAACCAACATCCTTTATCCCATAACTCCAGAGACAGAACTTCTTCTGTTTCTGTGAGTTTAAGGCTACATGCCTTTAATCTGAATTTGGATGAGATAGGGTATATAAGAGCTCTGAGAAACCTGGCAGAATCAGAAGTGACTGGCAGAACTGACTGACAGAAGGACAGGCAGAAGAGACCAAGTGTGAAGCTGACTTGGAAGATAGTTTGGTGTGAATTGACTGTGATGCTTTCTCATTTATTCATTTTCATAGTTTTTTGGTCTATAGCATAGATTACATAAATATGCATATATATACACATATGTATACATACATTTTGTCAGTGTACATGTAAAAAGAAAAATTAGTATTTCTGAGCAAAATATGTTGAACATACCTTATTTGCAAAAAATTACAAATTAATTTTTTAACTAAGTTGATGTATTTCTAAAATTATTAAAATATATGGAAGACAAAATAGGAATTAGTCTTGAATGCATTGGAATGGAAGATCACTGCCTAAAAATGACACCAGTAGCACAGATACTGAGAGAAACAATTAATAAATTGAACATTATGAAATTGTAAAGCTTCTTTAAGGCAAATGACACAGTAAGTAAGATAAAACAATAGCCTACAGAATGGGAAAAGATCTCCATCAATACTCTATCCCACAGAAGGATAATCTCCAAAATATATAAATATATAAAGAACTCAAGAAACTAAACATCAAAATACAAAACACGCCAATTAAAAAATGTGCTACAGGACTAAACAGAGAATTCTCAACAGAAGAATATCAAATGGCCAAAAGACATTTAAGGACTTACTATACATCCTTGGTCACTAAGAAAATACAAATCAAAATGACTCAGATACCATCTTATACCTGTCAGAATGGCTAAGATAAAAAATACTGATGACAGCTTATGTTGGAGAGGATGTAGAGCAAGTAGAGTACTTCTGTGCTGTTGTTGGGAGTGCAAATTTGTATAGCCACTGTGGTAACTTCTCAGATAATTTGGAATCAACCTATCACAAGTCAATGATACCACTTTTAGGTATTTACCTGAGGTATGCTCAATCATATCACAAGGACACTTTCTCAACTATGTTTATAGCAGCATAATTCCTAATAGCCAGAGTATGGGGAAAAAAACCTAAATGCTCCTCAACCAAAGGATGAATAAAAAAAAATGTATATTTACACAATTAAGTATTACTCAGAACACACACAACAACACCAAAACAAAATCATGAAATTTGCAAGCAAATGGATGGAACTAGAAAATATCATCCTGAGTGGGGTAACACAGGCTCAGAAACACAAACATTCATAAGTGGATACTAGATGTAAATGGATATGTAGTGGATAACCAGACTACAACCCAGAGATACAGGGAAGCTGGGCAATAAAGAGGACCCTAAGAGGGATGCATGGATCATTCTGGGAAGGGGAAATAGATGATAGATCCTGAGTAAACTGAGGATAAGGGGTTAGTTGAGAGGAGGGGAGGGGGGTAAGAACATAATGGAATGGGATAGTCAGGCTGGACCAGGGACAGGATAGAAGAACAAAGAAAGAGATATCTTCAGAGAGGCAGATATCATGGAATAGAGAGAAATCTGGTGCTAGGGAAGTTCCCAGGAATCCACAAGAATGACTTCAGTTTAGATATTTGAAACAGTGGAGAGGGTGCCTGATCTGTCCTACCCCAGTAATCAGATTGCTGAATACTCTGTAATCATAGAGCTTTCATCCAGTTACTGATAGAAGCAGATTCAGGAATCCATAGCCAAGCACCAGGCTGAGATCCTGGAGTCCTATTGAAGAGAGGAAAGAGGGATTATTTGAGCAAAGGAGGTCAAGATCATTATGGGAAATTCTACAGAGACAACTGAAGCAAGCTAGTTGGAACTCACAAAGTTTAGACCTACAACTGTGGAGCCAGCAGGGGACCAGACTAGGTCCTCTGCACATGGGAGATAATTGTGTAGCTTATTCTGTTTATGGGGCCTTTGGTTATAGGATCAGAATTTATTCCTGGTGCATGAGATGGCTTTTTGGATCCCATTACTTATGAAGGGATACCTTTCACAGCCTTGATGCATGGGGGAAGATCTTGGACCTACCAGGCTTTCCTTACTCCTCATGGGAAGCTTTACCTTTTGGAGAAATTGATTGGAGGTTGGTCAGGGGAAGGGTGGGGAGACCAGAATATATACAATTAAATTTTATCTGTATTTAAAAAAGATCTCTTATATTTGAAAAGGGATTTGTTGAAAGTGTGTCTTTATTTTCTATGACAAAATAACAATAATTTAAAAACTTTAAGTTAATTCCTTTTAGATAGAAAATATGAGTGCATATTTAGCACCTAGAGATGTGTCTTTATTTTAAAGATTTCTTACTATTTTCCTTTTATTCTCTATTTATATTGTCTTCCAATACTCTTCTTCCCAGTTTTCATTTGTCATTTGGTTTGTTTTGTATATAAATTGAAATGTAAGAGTATAAAATTAAATAAAAATAAAAATCATGTTCAGAGTGTGGTTGTGCATGTTTAATACTCTAGTAATCAGAACATAACATAATAAGACTCTAAGATCATGACTTCAAATACTTATCCCCATGTAGGTTATACTCATTCATATTATAATAATTGATGTTTAAATCTGTCTCTCATGTAATTCTGTTTATCATGTGTTTGGATTATAGATATTCCAGCAATACAGGAACTATTTTCTACTAAATTACATACAAATCTTTAGGTTTGCTCTGTGTGAATTAAGGCAAATTGATAGATAGCACAGCAAAATAAGAAAAATAGATTTTCATTTATTATATCACAGTTATAATTACTATAGCCTGCTGTGGAATAATTCTCTTGAACACTGTAAAGACTTGTCATTCACATTAGTTTAATAAAAAATGCTGATTGGCCATAGACAGGCAGGAAGTGCAGAAGGGCAAATGCTAAGAATGCTGGGAAGAGGTAGGGTAGAATCAGGAGTTGCTATGCCAATGCAAAATGTTTTACTGAGAAAAAGTAGTAAACCTTGAGGTAAACATAAATAAAAATATAAGTTAACTTAAAGTGTATGAGTTAGCCAGTAACAAACCTGAGATAATGGTTGATGGTTTATAAGTAATAATAAGCCTCTGAGTCAATCATCAGAAAAGTAACTGCCAGGTTTTTGACAGTTTTTGCCAGGACAGAAATTTCCACCTACCATAGCCAATAATAGAAATGGCCAGTTTGGATAGCAAGGAGTTCTAAATTATCGTAGATGTTCCATGTATGAATCAATAGTTAGAGGTTTCATTTATGGTCAAAAGCATATAATCAATGGTTTCATTATATCTCTTATTTCATAGGGTCTATTTCCCAGTATTGTCTAAATGGATATGTAATTATATAGTTCCTGCTAATGAATAGCCTCAGAGTTGCTACATAAACAACCTTAAACTAAAAATGAATTAGAATCATTTTTTATAAAAGGCAATTGAAACATTAGCTGAATAAATGAAACTTATACTGAAAAGCATTCTATTGGGGTTGAATGGGACTGGAATGAATATTACTGGATTCAAAGAGCAGTATCATTTCTGTTAGCTCACATCATTTAACCGGAAGAATATAGAGAAATGGCTGTTGTCATGGGTGGATAGGTCACTTAAAGTCCTTGCTGCACAGGACAGCTCTCTTGGCTGTAGCTGTGAACATGCTGCGTTCTCACAGGGACAGATGGGTTTGATGACAGCATTACTGTATAAAGGCTTTTATTAATAGCCTTTATTTTTAGCCTAGCATATGCTATTCTTGTCTAAATATTCAAATGTTTCAGAAACTTACTAAGTACTTTAATACTTATTATATCTTGCTGGAAGAAGTAGATAAATTATATATTGCTGTATAAACCATAACAGTGGCACAGTGACCTCTGAGTGTCTGAGATGGTATTGTACTATCTTGTGAGGCTAGTGCATATAAGTAGATCATAATTTATAATAGAAAACAAGACATCAAGTTATCATTTATGAGCATGGCATTGATGACAACATGACCTGGTCATCCTTTTGGACATGTTTATAATAACTAAAGGGAGCCCACAAAATAAAGTTTCAGGACATGAGAATTTTAATTATGATATATGGATTAAAATAAGTTTTAAACAAGAAGATAATTGATCATTTCAGACTCATTATCTAAGTATTTATTTATTCCACTGCCTTTTACACCAAGCAACTTTAATTGCAAAGTGGCCCAGTTGTTATTTTTAAATACATCAAAATAGAATATTATTAACTAAGCTAGCTTCTAATTCTAGTTCTCCCACTAATCAGCTATTATCTTTTATAAGTATACATTGATTTTACATAATTTAGGGATTCAAATAGATGGCTCTATTGTTTGTTTATATAATCCATGATATGTGAATCTAAGTATAATTTTTTATTAATATGTAGAAAAGCACATTGTAAACATCAGTACTGTTTTTTGATTTTAAAACTAAAGTATGACAAATATTTCAAAATGTAAATTACATATTGCCCCCAAAATATATCCTGTTTGTATTTGAAAATACAGTTAAATTTTTTCATGTATCTTAGAAAATATTTATAGAGATTTAAATAGTATGCCTTACCATACAGTCTCCCACATGTTGGAACACTGACACTGGAGTCCTATCCAGCTGATTATTAGCCATTTATTCTGTTGAAAAATATATTCTTTCTAAAAATATATCTTGACATAGAAAGGGAATGGGAAATGTATAATGTTTTATTGGTAAAATACTCAATATAAGAAATGAAACTATGCTATCATTCTTATCCTCTGTATAGTTATTGTTAACTCTTCCACATTTTAAATTCTTTTTACTGTGTTTTTTTTGATAAATACAAAATAAAGAAGGAAAAAAAAAAGAAATGAAACTAGGAATTATAATTCAAAAGATAAATATTTTGTAGCATGAGACCAATTTATTAGCATTTCTTACATGTATAAAATATATTAATAGTATATATGTATGTATGACATACATGTATAAAAATTAAACAAATAATAGCGAGAAGTAACAATTGAAGTATAATGAAAATGTAAAACTAAATACCTATTACAGTCATAAATATTGAGCCTTAATGTAAAATAAGACATTAAAACAATTGCAGATATATTTTCTATACTATTTTTGAAAGTCTTTTAAATATTTTATAGAAACTTTTGGCTAAGCAAGGCATCCGTCAATTAGAAAGGGGCTCTAAAAGTCAGTTCATGCAAGGGGATAATTCCTGGTCTCATAGCCAGGAAGTTTGCTAACACCTTGATTAATGCAACTGTCACCCTCTTTCAGAGGGTCTGGTTTGGGCACCTGCAGGTTCTCCAGCTGTCAAACCAAGGTCTGTGAGCTCTCAAAGCTTGGGTCAGCTGCCTGTGTGGTTTTCTCCATCCTTCGCCTTGACCATCCCTCCCCTTGCTCCTCCAGTTGCTCTTTTCTGTCTTCAACTGAACTTCAGACGTTTGGTTAAATCCTCTGCTGTGGGTGTCTGCATCTACTTCCATCAGTCATTAGATGTTGGTTCTATGATGACAATTAGGGAAGTCACCAATCTGACTAGGGGAAGGCTAGTTCAGGCATCCTCTCCAGCATTGCTAGGAATCTTAGCTGGGACATCCTTATGGGTGTCTGTGGATTTCTTCATGACCAGCTTTCTCTCTAGACCCGTGGTAGATCACTGTCAAGATACCTTTTACATTGCTAACCCTTTGTCCCTCCCCTATCACAGCCTCCTAAAACCTTCATGCTCCCTCCTCCATCCTCTTCCCTTTGCATGCCTTCCCCAGGAGATCTTAACCATTTCTCCTGCCTGGAACAATCCATGTGTATCCTTCTTAGGGTCCTCCATTCTATCTAGCTATCTGAACGTATTCTGTGCTTTGCCTTTACTATCCACTTTTGAATGAGTATATACTGTGTTTGTCTTTCTGGGTCTGGGTCACTCAGGATAATTTTTTTTTTCTAGTTAAATTCACTTGCCTACAAATGTCATGGCATTGTTTTTCTTTTTTCCCCCCAAGGAGTAATACTCCATTATGTAAATGTACCATATTTTCTTTATCTGTTTTTCAGATGAAGGGCATCTAGGATGTCTCCAGGTTCTGGCTATTATGAATAATGTTGTTAGCTTGGTACATTAGTCAGTGGTTGACTACTCAAGGAAGGCCTTACCTCCTTTGAGGAGTAGATGTGGTCTGGAATGAGGGAGAGTGAGAGCAGTGGAAGAAGGAGAGAGAGGGAGAACAGTGGATGGTATATGAAAGGAATATTATTAATAATTAAATTTAAAAAACTTTGGCATGTTTTTGTATTTTTAGTATTCTTATTTTCTTAAATAAGAGAAGTTGCAGGCTAGAGAGATGGCTCAGTAATTAAGAGCACTGACTGTTCTTCTGGATGAACTGAGTTCAATTCCCAGCATCCACATGGCAGCTAACAACTATCTGTAATACCAGAATCTGACACTCTTACACAGTTATACCTGCAGGTAAAAAACCAATTCACATAAAATAGAGAAAAATAAGAGAATGTTTGAGAATTATTAACATACTCGAAGTCTCATAAAATACTAAACTGAAATATACATACATATATATGTGTGTATATATATATACATAAATATATTTACAGAGGACCCCTGGTGCAGCTCCATGTATGCCTCGTGTTTGCATCTTTAGTCTCTGAGCTCATATGAACTTTTCTCAGTTGATTTAGATGAATTTGTTCTGATAGTATCTTCCATCCTCTCTGGCTCTTTTAGTTGTTCTATATCCTATCACTACTGGTCCAATACAAGTAACAATAACTTTTTGTACATAAAATTATCAATGTAAAATCTGACACTAGAAAAGTATTTGAAAAAAACCAGGGTGTAGTGTTTAATCTCAAATGAATTTCAACATGTTGAGACCTGTAGTAATATCAAGTATAGAATGTCTGCATATGCCACTGTGTGGTTTTCATATATATATAGTTTGGTGATTTTACATCATGCACCCCATCCCATCAACCTCAGTTATCAGCCCCTCGGATTCACACCCACTCTTATGATCTCCCATTTAGAAAATGCCCATTCATGCTGCTCATTTACTTACTGGAGCATATTGGAATAAAGGGATGGTTTGGTTAGTTATAGCCCCTATAGACTCATGTCTTTGATAATGAGTGGCACTATTAGAAGATGTGGCCTTGCAGAAGTAGGTGTGGCCTTCTTGGAGAATGTATGTCACTGTGGAGATTTGATTTGAGGTCACATATATATTCAAGCTATGCACAGAATGCTGCCTATGGATCAAAATAGAACTCAGCTCCTTCTTTAGCACCATGTCTGCCTGCACTGCCATGAAAATAACGGACTAAACCTTTGAA
Source organism: Sigmodon hispidus (assembly GCA_004025045.1). Classification (NCBI taxonomy): domain Eukaryota; kingdom Metazoa; phylum Chordata; class Mammalia; order Rodentia; family Cricetidae; genus Sigmodon; species Sigmodon hispidus. The sequence continues at coordinate 25,118 of PVIH01007004.1, forward strand.
ACTGTAAGTTAGTCCAGTTAAATGTTTTTCTTTATAATAGTGAGTGTCTGTGACTATGACGACTTTTCACAGCAATAGAAAGTGTAACTACGATAGTGGATAATGGAGGGGGTGGACTTATTCCCTTGGCTGAGATCCAGGATTAGATAAAATGAAGAAAGTGAGTTGAGCACAAACATTTTTTGCTCTCCAATTCATGACCATGAGTGACAACACCTGTTTAAATATGCTGATTTTGTAACTTTCCTGCTATAGTATAGTGATAAATCTTTTCTTTCTTAAGCTTTTTGGCCAGAATATTTTATCAAAACAATAGGGAAGAGTTAACTAAAACTAAAACACAAAGGGAAATATTTTGTCTTTAGTCTTGACAATGATTTCAATTAAAATGCCCCCACATAACAAATAAACAATAGACAAAACACAAATCAATAAACAAAATTGACCAGAATATTTGCAAGTGGTATATCAAAGAAGGGTTTAATGCCGAAAACACACAAGAAAGTTCTACTGATCTATAGCAATAAATAGAACAATATAATACAAATGAGCAAAGTTTTTGAGCTTCTCTTCAAATAAGACATGGGCATTACAATGATAGGCAAATAAATTTCAATATCACTAGTCCTGAACATAATAAAAATCCAGCGAAACTGAGATCAACCATAATACCTATTAGATTGCCAAAACCAAACAAAATTAGCAAGCATTGATAATGATTTGAAGAAATGGAGAGTCCTCTGAATTGTTAATGGGAACCTAATATAGGCAGACATAGATATAGAACAGGCTTCTTATAGAGAAGTATAGCAATCTTAATTTTTGATATGTATTTAACATAATTAAAATATGGATTGCAGAGCAGGAGAAACTATTAAGTTGTTAAAACACTTCCTGCTTTTGCAGATGATCTAAGCTCAGTTTCTAGCACCTATATAGGGCAGCTCACAACTGTCTGTATTTCAGGCTGCAAGGCATCCAGTGTCTCATCTGTATTCTGAAGGTATGAATGCACATGTACACACCAATAAAAAAGAAAAATAATAAAAAGCAAACATTATAGAATACATCTAGATTCTTTTGCCTTCTGTAATATTTACCATAGTTAAGACATGAAATGAAACTAACACTCAAAGAAGATGAAAGGAAAATGCTAATAATGTATGTTGACAATTTTTATAAGGTATTTTATAAAATTGTTGTCAGTAAAGCCTAAGCTATAATATGCAAATATGAAAGATGACATATTAGCTGATACTAAACACAAGACATCCTTCAGAAACAAAAAATGCCCCATTTGTAAAAACATGACTAAACCTTGAAGACTTCATTCTGAATGAATTAAGCCAGACTCAACACTGAAAGCTTCTACTTATTGACAGTATCTAAAATATCCAAAGCCATATACTTTTTAAAGATAATTTCATGTTAAGTTTTCTCACAAGAAAAACAATAAATCTATAAATAGGTATAAAAGAGAATTGTGCATCTCACTAGATGTGTCATTTACTATATTTGGTTTGGCTTATGGTGTTATGGTATGTATATTTGACAAAAGTTACCAGTATATACATATTTTAAATGTGCACAATTCAGATACCCATTTTATATTAAGAGATGTATTAAAACAATGAAATATCAAGAAATAACATTAGAAAAGAAAAAAATAGTAATTAAAAACATAAAATAATATGCAGGCATATTGTATATGTACATATTTTTAAAAATTAAAACAATGTACCTGAAAACTAGAGCCACAAAATTAATGTCTTCCTGTGATGCAAACATTATATAAGTGGTAAAAACAAATGTTAGAATGTTAGTTCAATATAACATTTATAATAATTTTTCTTTTTTTATTTTATTATTATTAACAGAGAAGTCACACTTTCTATCCTTGTATATCCTTATACAAGGTCCCTTCCCCCTCCCACCACATCAGGTCATTCTCTTCTGCACAACTCCCCATCTCCGCCCCCCCCCCCCGGACAGACCACAGGTGGTTTCAAGGTCCCACTGTCCCAATATTGCTTAGTTCAGCCTCCACTCCTGGCAGATCCAGTTTTCTCCCCCCAATGTCGACTGAGTCAGGTGTTCCTCTAGGGGGAGTGGGATCCAATTGCTGTGATACTGAAAGTAGTTGCTATAATATTATTGTGAGTGATGATATACTATCTTAATTCTTAGTTATCCACACTTTAATAATAATTAATACCATTACTCTGAATATTGGACAAATCTGGAATTTGGAAAGTTAAACTATAGTGGAATGAGTTGGTAAAGATTTTCTTTCTGGATTTTTTTTAATCATTGAGATTATATCATTCTTTCCTGAAACCTTCTATCTGCCCTGTCTTAAAATATTTCACTATCCTATTAGCATCCCTAAAACACCTTAAATTTATTTTAAGGTTTGATATCTTGAACGTTTTATTCATGCATTAAATTTAGTTATCAAATTAGTTATTTCTCATTATAGTAATTGTGATATAATGTGATGTATATTATCAAAAATTCATCTAATAATGAAATAGTATAATAAGCCACCCTTAAAGAAATAACGATTAATTGCCTATTATTTTTTTCTTGTGTATGCAGTGATAGGAATGAGGTAGAACATTGTCAGAGCAGCTAACCTCCTGAGTAAGAAAGAAATATGGGCTTTACAACCTAGGTACACATGTGCACACATGTTTTAGTACACATATAATATAAATATAATAATATGCAACATATGAATGTATAGAAAAACTTCTAAAATAAGCATATTATTATATATTAATATGTTATGTTAATTTTGAAAACTGAAATTCCTATTGTACTAACTTGAATAATTGCCTTATCCTATTGCTTGAGTCCTTTGTTGATTTATTTTTTGTTCAGATTATTTTAGACGGGCTGTAAAATAAACATTCTTTAGTTAACTTGTCTACTTTTGCAGTTATTCAACACTCATTGTATCTATTGAAAGTGCATATTTGAAGTGATATATTAGGAAATCCTTAGCTTATTAGAATGAAAAATAAATTCATGAGTTAGATATAAATGGTGTTTTCATATAAATTTAAATAAGAGGATATTGATTTTTTTCTTTTTTATTGTTATATAAATTTTTTTTCAGCATGGAGCTAAATGAATTACCTGGATATCTCTATAATTCATAATATCAAATATAGTAAAAACTAGAATATTTTAAAGTATATGAAGTAATAATTTATTAAATTCAAAATATAATTAGTATATCCAAGGGATTCATAGAAATGCATACATACATAAAGAAAGAGAAAATAATCACTTGCATTTAGGCAAATAGTCCCATAACCTGGAATGATTTTTTTCCTAGACATTAGCTATCAGAAACATTAATACTGGGAGTTATTTTAGTTAAGAAGCAGATAATGTTTGTTGAAGTAGATAGGTTTCACTTAACACTGCAAAGTACACTAGTTCTGAAACATCATATTGTAATTCATCATTATGTATAATTTTCATTGTTGTATGCTACAAAAGAATGTTGTTTATGATTTTATATTTGTTTATTATTTTTAGATTATTTTTATGTTTATCTGTGACTATGAGCATGTGACTGTAAATATCCTTGTAGACCAGAGTTGTTGAATACCATGGAGCTGGAGTTTCATGTAGTCTATAAACTCCTGACATGGTGCTGAGAACTAAACATGCTCCTCTTTCTTCAACCCCAAGGTGCCACTTTAGTAAAGAATATTTAAAAGGCTGTGTGATGATTTAAATGAAAAATGTCTTCTATTGCTAGGGTATTGTAGCTGAAGCACTTGGTTCCTAGGTGGTATAGCTTTTGGGGAAAATGTTATAAAACCATTAGGGGTTGTATTTTTACTAGATAATATAAACCATTGAGCTGGTAATTTGAGATTTTTATTGCCTTTCCCTACCTCCAGTTCACACCCTCTTCTTGCTTGTACTTGATGTGATCTCTCAGCCTTCTGTTCTCTATGCTTGTCCCCAACCCTCTCATGCCAGTGTGAATTTTCCCTCTGGAACTATGGACTGAATCAACTCTTTCTACCATAAGTCCCTCTGATCATGTTGTTTTCTTGTAGCAAATGAAAAGTAATGAATGCACTGTCTTAATATATTTGAATTACTATAACAAAACAATACTCTGTGTAGCTTAAAAACAATAGAAATTGCTATGGAGCCCTGTAGGTTGTGAAGTTCCATGAAAATACACTGGCCAGTTCTGTGTGATGAATGCCCAAAGTTTAGTCCATAGATCAAGTCATGTTTATGACTGTACCTGCAAGACGGCCAATGGTATTCTTTCAGCCTCTTCATGAGTCCTGTAAATCCTGTGTTTTTACCTCTGTTCTTATGACCTAAATGAGTTCCCAGAGCTATAATTTGTGATAGAATTACATTGGAACTTACTTCCAATGTATGGATTTTGAGTGGGACACATTCAGTTTACGACATATCCACAATACAAAATATACTTCATAAATATCTACATTTCAAAATCTTTGAGGATGTTTTACTTATTTACATAATTTTAGCACTGTTTGAAACTGGTTATCATTTTACTTTGTATTTTATACCATTATTTGGGTAAATTCAACACTACATTTGTTCCCTTTACCACTGGATTTATTGTAGTTAGAATATTGTTATGCTAATTTTTCATGTTTATTTTCTGCCATATCTTCCTAAAAATAAGCTCTTGTTTATTGGGAGCTTCTATCTTATATTTTTATACCTCTTAAAACTCATATCTATAAAAGTGAAAGATGCAGGCTATTTATTAAGTAAGCATGTACAGAATAAAAGAATAGCAACTCATTCTCCATGCACTGAGTTATGAAGGAAGTATCCATTCAGTAGATATTCTAAAGCATAAAAGTTGTTTGATTCAGAAGTGACATTTTAGTGACTTTGATAAAATTTTGAGATGCATATGTAAATTGAAATTTGATAGGAAATACAGGGAAGGTACAGACTCTAGGATACACTAAGATTATCCATTGTGAAAAAGGTGTGTTTACAGAGATTAATTTACACTTTCCCTTGTAACAAAAATAAAACTTGTAAGGTAAGTGAATTAATGATTTATAAGTCAGTGCCAAGTAGACAAAGAAAGAGCAATAACTAAGAAGCAGGAAATAAATGAAGCCTTGCTATGGCTGTAGCTAACCTGCCTAATGCAGGTAGAAGATTACCAGGCATGATTCACAGAGGTAAGAGCTAAGCCAGGGCACCAAAGGAAAAACTGCACAGAGGAATCCTGTGAAGAGAAGTAGAACTCCCATCCCTAGCTTGAATTTGCTAAAACCATATGGGAAGCAGCAGCAGTCATTCTGCTGAGGCAAGGCAATTATGACTATAAGCAAAACCAATCAAAACAAAATCCCTAAATTAGAGCATTGCCTTTTAACAATTCTTTTTCCAACAAATGACGGAAGATGCAAAATAGAGGTAGGAAGGAAATTATGACTTGTCTTAATCCAATTGTAGGAACACTACCACAAAACAACAAAATATACTGTCTCACAACAAGATTTGTCAAATTCTAGCATGTGTTCAGAAAACTGTACCATGAAGCTATAGCGTGAATGTGAGGATGGGAGAAAGCATTGTGTTGAAATATTGTTATACTAGATCTAGTTCCACATGAAAAAATACTAGAGATATTTGTTTGCAAGCCTTCAAAAACTAAATGTGATAGTTACTTTTATGATGATGATGATTTGTTCAAAGTGTAGATATCTCAAACTATTTCAGTTTGAGTCATTAAATTGTATGTCACCTATTGAATCAGACCATATTAAAAAGAATATTAGAGATATTACATCTATTGAAAGAAATAATAGTTTATGGGGAAGTTTTTGTTACTAGGTTATTTTTGCTATAAAGAATTCTAGTTTTGACTGTGAATAAATTATTAGACTTAAGAACATGCCAATCAACTAGATGTCAAATCTTTCTGCTTCAAATGAAATAGTTCTTGAATTACTTTGAAAGGCCTTTATGTTACCATTGAACTTAGAATTTCTTGACATTCTGGTATTAAACAATAAAATTAGATACAATAGTTAAAATTTCCTTTTATGAGACAGGAATGTGAATTTGAAAGCAGACTGCAGATTCTGCTTCACTAAATGATATTCACTTGTGCGGAATTGTCTTAATTATTTATTCAAATGAAATTTGTTGTTAATTAGCAACTACAATCTAGTTAATATTCACACATATTTCCATACATACTATATGCATGGACTACGTCTTGTGTAGCTGCTGTATCTATATATTCTGTATTCATGTCTACACATCTTGATTTTTTCCTATGCTTGTATATTTAATTGATTATGAATAAGAAGAGAGGAGAGGCATTCATCCAAACTGTCCTGTCTTTCCTTTCAGGACAGCATTACAATTGTAGGTGATATAATGACACATGTTCCACCAGTTGCTGGGAGTGATGCCCAATATTGGTTTATAGCTAACTCTCTTTACCAGAATAAAACTCAGACAAATGAAGCAATCTTCCCCAAGGCTATACCACCTGAAAAAACTCACATCAAATGGCATGTTACATCTGTTACAACTCTAGATATCTTGACTCACTTAGGTCTCCCCTTGAGGGCTATCCATTGTCTGAATTTATGGGATTCTGTAACATTGATAGTTCAACCATATTGCAGCTAAATCTCTCCCTTTAGTTGATATGTTCCTCATGTTTCAGATGGATGTTAACTGTGAGATTACTCTCCAATAAATTCTGTAGATAAAAGTATATCTTATTATATGTTTGCCTGGGCTGACAAAGAAATTCTAATTTTTCTCTTGTTTGTCTAATGTGCTTTACATTCTAATTTTATACTGTTACCATTTTTGTTTGATTTTTCCGGACAGGGTTTCTCTGTGTAACAACGCTAGCTGTCCTGGATCATTTGTTGTAGTTCAAGTAGGCCTTGAACTCACAGAGATTTGCCTGCCATTGCTTCCCAAGTGCTGTGATTAAAGGCATATGATACCACCACTCAGCATACTGGTATTTTCTAAAAGTTTTTCTGGTTCTATCTGTATTTAATATTTCCTGAAAATTTTAATGCATTTCAATTAATATAGAAGTTTATGAAGTTAATAAGGAGACATGTTTTATTACTTCTTAACTTTGAAATGTCTTGCCAAGGATGTAATTTAACTGTCTCATCTAACCATTCTTATTGTGATTGTCTATTTTGTCAAGCATGTATGTACATACTTTTAGCACCATGCCCCAAATTGTTTTATTGCAAAATAAGCTGAATGTTTACAAGTGATCAAAATTACTATGTTGATGTTGTCTCAAGTGGTAGTATCAAGAAATGAGACAATGAAATATAGTTAAGCTATGACAACCATCAAAATTTAAAACTATTGCCTTATTGAGTCTACAGCAAGAAAATAGCTGCCTGAAAATCAAGACATGTGATGTTAGCAAACCAGATTATTCAACATGATGTCACTACTATCCATGGTGGTGGGAAATAATTATTTATTTTTTATATAACTTTGTCCATGGTAATCTGCTTCAGTAGTCCAAATTGAATGACATATAGCATTTATTGACTATTTAGAGGTTCATGTACCTATTTCATAATTCTGTTGGCAAGTAGTGGCTTCAGTGAACACTGACAATATGGCCAGTATCTCTTCTTGACCCTCCTACCTTCATGTTTCTTGGCATTTTTGATCAGAGCTAAATGTTCATTCCTTATTGGCTGTGCTGTACTGATTAATTTCTGATGTTGGCTACAAAACCTTAAATATATCTTTTTTAAGATATTATAAATGAAGTTTGAAAACTTTATAGAAATAATCTTAATATGCAAATGAAATATTTAAATATTTTGTCTATAAATAGTATAGTAATTTATTGAACATGTGTATCTTTAAACAAGTAATATTCTTTCAGCAAAATGAGTTCTCTTTGATAAAAACAATGTAGGTATAATTCTATTGTGAAGTACAGAGTTGAAAGCTTTCCTAATCCAGCAATTAGAATCAGGACAGGCTGTATTCAATTCTTTATGGAGTCACAGACTATCCTCAGAGTAATCAGGCTAATTGATTCCTTTAAAATATTTGTAAGTTATCTGTCACTTCTTATGTTAATATGACAGATTTATTTTCTTAATACTCCCTATTGAAAAACAATTATGTTGTATATATAAAAATTAAAACAGCACTTTTCAGTAAAGCCAAGGTGATAACACATATCAAACAATGACAGGGTTCATCATAATATTCTCTGAGTGATGGGGATAATATGTTGCTAATTATACCAGTGACACAGGGGAACAAAATTAGCTAGGCTTAGCCAAAGGAGCTGATTAATAGGCATGAATTAATAGACATGAATAATGTCTTTCATACCCACGAGATCTAGTGGCTATGATTACATAAATGATTGGCAGATTCTCAGGCTTTACCATTAAATATTTTCCAAATTGTAGGTAAAGGCCAAAACGCAACAATTATTTTGATACATTCTTTTAATCAAAGTTTTTGTGTGTTTAAGATATCATTTCTTCATAATGTTCTCATGAAATTTGATATAAACATACCACCCTGAAACATTCCTAAAGTACATGGGATTCCTCCATAGCTCTTACCTTTTCTGCACATATCAATGAGAAGATGCTTGTCAGTTTTAACATTTTTAACATAATCCTAAGAATTAAAAAATATTGAAAAAGATACAACTTTCAATAATGCCAGTGGTTCCATTTAAGTAGGTTATAATCTGTGAATAGTCTCATCTTCATTTCATAGTATGAAATATTTTCAAAACCTGAATGTATAAATAACATTCACAAATCAGAATGTGAAAGATTTCATCTGCAGAGTTAAAGAATGTTCGATGGAGATAATCTCATATAACTTTTCGTTTTAGAAAACTTTTTAAAAGTTAATCAATTTATCCTTACCTTTAGCAGATGTGAATAATGTGTGCAATGATTTAGTCAATGTTCATTTTTCAGCTAGAAATTATATGATCACTAAAAGGATCATTTTAAGGAAGGGCTTAGTAAGCTTGTTAAAAGTAAATATGCCCTTGGAAAAGTTATATCTTTTATAAAGCAGATTTTTTGCTCAGTGGACAAATATTGTGTAGTAATAAAATTTATTTCACAAGAACTAATCTTGCTTTTTAACATTCAGACATTTTTATTTACCTACAAGCCTACCTGCAGCCCAATCTTACTGAGGTGTTATTGGCTATGCCTCTCTCCTCTCTGGTGACTCTAGCTTGTTTTCAGTTGATACAAAACTAGTCAGCATGAGCATCCTATTAGAAGATGAAATTCAGATTGTTTTAGAGATGCTACCTTAAGAAGTTGATTATGTGGTAGAGGAAGCCCATGTAAAATGTTTATATCTGTATGTATTCTCTTTCATTCTAATTAAATATACAAATACCTTTACAAAAAGACTTCAATGGTGAAGAAATTAATAATTGAATAAATACATATGTTTTCAAAAATTTATGAGGACTACGACTTAGTTCTCAACATCCACATTATAGCTCATAACTATTTTTAACTCCAGGTCCTGGAGATTTGATGCCCTTTTCTGCCCTCAATCAGACATGTATGTTGTGTATACATATTTGTATGCAGGAAATAGTAATGCCCATAAAATAAAATTAAATAAATCTACTAATTTAAAAATGAACATTTTTGTCTTATAACTAGGCACAATAGTCACTCTTGATTGATTATATAATTAAATTAAAAATTGTTAAGAAATTAGTACATTAGTCTAAGACACAACTGGGCCTATCTGAGAGTGTTTTCAGAAGAGTTAACTAAGTGTAGACAACTTTTGCACTTATAAGAGGCACTGCTCGAGCAGGCTGTAATCCACGGTGGGACAGTCAAAGCTTCAGCACCAGGGTGATGTCACATTTCTCTGCTAAGATAACTGTATCCTGACTTAACCAGACCCAGAAGCAGTAAGGCTAATCACACTGCACCTTCTGAAAATATTAGCAAAAGTAAATAAAATTTCTTTTTCAACTTGTTTATATTATAAAAGATGCTGTACATTCTGAGTTGTAAATATGAGCATAACCAAAACTAATAAATATATCATGAGAAAAATACATTGACAAGTTTTTTGCAAGTTCATAATCTCCCTCAAATTCATTTGTGAAAAGACTTATGTTGCAATTTTCATTGAAGTATTTGAAATGAAAGCCTCAGCAATGTATCAAGCATAATAATAGTTGGTTTCATCCAGTTGCTATTGCAAAAGTAAGTGAAACATATATCACATGATCAAGAAGTAACATTTTAAAATTTCAAATCAATATGACTCAGAATTTGGAATAAGACATAAATTACAAATGACAATTAAAATAGGGCATGATGTGTAAAAGTTAGGTGTTTCAAAAAAATATTAGGAATTCTCACAGGTAAAAGAAAAAATAAAATTTTAGAAATTGGAGAAATAAAATAATGTAGTAATAATTTTCTGTCTTGTCTGTTCTGGCCTAGCTCTGAGGTCTGGACCCACCTGCAGCTGCTTAGCCCCAAATAATTACACAAAGGCTTATATTGATTTTAAACTGTTAGGCTTATGACTTAGGCTTATTATCAACTGGACCTTATAACTTAACCCATTTCTATTAATCTGTATTTTGTGATGTGACTATTAGCTTACCTGTACTCCATTACTTCTTGCTTCTTCGGTGACTGGGGCAAGTCTCTCATGACTTTGCCCTCCTTCCCCTTTATCTATGCTTGGATTTCCTGCCTAAGTAAAAGGTGGCTTGCCAAAGGCCTACACACACAGTTCCTTTATTATCCAGTGATACTTCACAGTTTACAGAAAGACATCCCACATCAAAAAAATGTGTGGAATAACAAACAAAATATGATGAGTAAAATTTTAGCAGGTTAGAGATGCCAATAGATTAAGGTTACAAAATGCATGTTGTCACTATGAGAAAATCAAAGGAGAAATGAACAAGTGAACAGACTCATAAGTCACTGTGAATGTTTCAACATGTGTAGCTGTAATTTTACTTTATTTTTGAAGAGAAAGGGCATTTATTTCATCTTACAGTTTATAATGTATTATCAAGAAAATCCAGGACAGGAAATTCTGTAGCTGTAATTTTATAAGAAGGACTCAATAAGACTAAACATGTGAGAATAAACATGGCTTCTTTGCTTCTGAATTAATTATTTGTCACTTGTTGTGTGACTGTTCTTGAATAGATACAAATACCTATTAGTATCTGATAGGACACTAATAATAGATTACAGAAATAATCCTATGCTAATTAGTTTAGCAAATTAATGCATTTGTTGGGATTAATTATAGAAGTACAGAAATATGAATACAGGGTTATTTCCTGTAGTATTGATAGATCAAAGGTAGCAGAATCATTTGAAAGCACATCCCAGCACAACTAGGGGTTTATAAAGCTGCATCTCTAGTGCTATTTTCAAGACTTGCAGCCCCATGTTCAATGGGGCATAGTGTACTTCCTGTAAGTTACTGGATTTTCCAGAAGTTTGTTTGTTTTGTTAATTTCTGAGGTCTATAGATTCTGTTTGGTTCCTGAGACTTAAAGGGTCTCCCTCCAGGAGGAAATTTTATTTAGGATAAAATAGATATACAACAAGATTTTCTGACAAAAAAACACAGAAGGTAAAGGTAATTTGTTCAATTTTGTTTCCATAGTGTTCAAGAACAAGAACACCAATTCCTGGAGTGTCCTGGAAGGATTTTCTCAATATTGACATACCTCTGTTTAAATCACTTATGGGTAGGCAGAAGGAAAGTGTTGGCTCAGAATATGAAGCCAAGGGAGGAATTTATTTCTTTTCTAGTGTGGTGTTGGTATACACAGATCAGGCAAATTGAAGCTCATATTATAAAAAGATTATAGGACAACTTTTGTAGTTAACTAATTATATTTTGTGTCATTAGTTTTTCTGTTTTATAACTTTAGAAATTATATTTTAGGTTTTTTTGGTGTATGAACATTATAACAAAAAATTTTAAGTCTGTAGCTTAAACTTTGAAGTTCTCTGCTCAAAAAAAACCTTTTGAAATATCATAGTATTTTTGTTTATTTCCCAGAACAGTCTCTGCTGAGAGGAAATGTGTAGCTTTTGAAGTAAGATTCACATACCACAAAACAAAAAAACAAAAAACACAAAAAAAACAAAAATCCAAAAACCAAACCTCTCCACCAGGTTTGTGGAGTTCTAATAAAGAATAGATGGTTTTAAATAAGCCTATATTTTTTTTATGTTTTGATTATATTTAATTGCATTTTTCTCTTTCTTACATTAAATCCTATTTATACTATCTATTCCCACTTATTTTTCAAATTCATACATTTTACACTCTTTGTAAATATTAGTGTATGCATGTATATATATATATATATATACATATAAAACTAAATATATCATGTACAGCCATTGTAGATGAGAAGGCCAGGCAAATATGATGACATACCTGCCTTAATTACTCAATTAATAATTAGGCCTCAGTCCCTGCTGTTTAGAACTGAGCAGACAGTTTCTGAGGAAGCCCCAAACAAGAGAAAATCAATCTCCAACACACTTAATAGCAGGGACTAGAAGGACTTATATGTGTAGTAACAGGACTGATTCATAGTCAGCAGCTCAAGGTAATACTGAAATAAAGACAAAACCTAGGACTTGTACAGGCCTGCCCTCAAATGACCAGCAAGGAAGATGCAACACCAGGCTCTTCTTTCAGCAGTTTATTCAGGAACTTTGATTTCTGACTTCTGATGACCCCACGGAAACCCACTTGTGGTGTAAATAGCCTCTGGACAGCCAACCCTAGTACACCACATGGGCATTACCTATAGGCCCAGGTACGTAAAAGCAAGCCATATTCTTAGCCTTAGACAAATATGGAGTTGTTCATCACTGAGAGCACTCACCATCAGGAAGGTGTAGGGCAGAAGCCAGCGCCATCTTTAAGGCATGGCTGCAAGCAGCTCTCTAGAGTTCCCCCTTTTTTATATTATAGCAACAGGCAAGAGTAGAGGCCTGATCTCTCTTGAGTGGACCAGGGACATTGTACTGATCCTCACTCAGGTGTCATCCACCTGATGAGTACCAGACCCATCCGATACCCTTTTTCACAGAGGTGGGACACAAGGTATCAACCCACATACAATCAGGCATGCTCCTTTTGGGGCCCAAGTCTCAGTGGGTCCCAAGTGCAGTGCTCAAGCCTCGCATCCTGTGCCTAGGAAAATTAATCCTTTAAGGTAGCCAGCCAAGCATGAGGGGACTGTCCTGCTTCGAAGGCTGTAAAGGCTTGAATAATCATGGCTGCACTGCGACACTGGGAAGCCTTAATCTGGCAAATGCACCACAGGCACACCAAGGAGACCAACACCAGGAGCCAGTCAAGACTCCTAGAGCAGCCCATTCCTTAAGATGGTTCATGGCATCAGAGATCCACGAGGACAAGTCCTCCGCCAATCCAGCATCCACCTGGGTCGAGTTCACCGTGATGATAGCCACCATCAGCTGCTCCATCAGGTTGTCAAATTCTCTCATCCAATTACCTAAAAGATAACTGGACAATTACTTAGACAGAGTTGCAGCATGGGTAAAATTGCCATATTGTATACTAGTCACACAAAGTCCAGCATATTTCCACTGACAGCCAAGTTGGGCAATCTGCCAGAGGGTGTCAATTTGCTCTTGAACCAGGTCAATCCTATGGTTGACCACCAACAAGCCTCCCTTTATCTGAGCATTAACGCCCTTTGTACATCCAGTGCTTGTGCTACATTGGCAGAAAGATTATTCAAGATCTGAGCAGTATGCACAGTATGACTCATGGTAACAGCTGCAGTATTACACTGGCCTCCCAGGCCTGGAGATTTAAAGACATACTGACTAGACCTACAAGACTGCTGGGTCATTCGTGCAGGGAGAATGTCGAATGCAGCTTACTGAGCACCTCAGACTCAAACATATGCCCAAGGCAGAGCACACAGGTGGAGGTTCCCCAGGTGGTTAGAATATAAACAACTTAGGCTCACCTGCTCTCACTTAAAACTCATCTGTTCTAACCCCCACAGGTAGATTATGAGAAGGCAGACTCAGTGAGAGAGGAGACTCCCTTTCCAAGAGACTCAACCCATGCAGGTTTAAGAGGCAAGGGCACCAGCCTAGTTCTGACTGCCTTCCATACCCCTGGACTGAAAGTGAGCCTTGAACTGCCACCTCCACCTTCCACATAGGGAGGGGGAGCCAAAGGTGCAGCATGACATGCTGGGGACACACAGCATTCTCCACTATCTGGATCCTCCTTTTCCTTCCTTTTTTTCTTTTTTCTTATCCTTGTCCTTTTCATCTGTTCTATGAGTGACAGCAGCTCTTCCTCTGAGTCTGTAGACTCAGGAGTTTCTATATCAGCAAGGTCGGGATATAACTCTCCCCTTTTACTCCGTCCCTTTTCACTGCTTGCCTTTTCTGATCTCTCCTCCTGTAACATTTCTAAGATGGCCTGGCCATTCTCTACTGCCTCACTGCAGCACTGATCCTCAAGACAGCCTTAAAATATAAAAAAATGAAGGATAATTGGTCTTTGGGCATGGCTGCATACTCTCCCTTCTTAGTTTTAAGACAAACTTTAAGAATGCAGTGAGAGCTGTTTCCACAATTGTCAGACCCATAGAAATGATAAGAAATCTCAGTCTTCAGCACAAAATTTGGCAAGATTTAATTATTTTTGGAAATTCTATAAGCAACAGCTTTTAACATCCTTTACCTTTTCCCCAGAACATGCAGAGGCAAAAATTAAGATGAAAACAGGTATCAACAGAAACATGGACATAGGCCATCCTTCCAAAGGAGGGAATATGAGTAACAGCCCTCTGTCAAAAATGATTAGGAGCAAAATGTCCTACGGATTCATTCCAAAATAGGTTACTGACAGAAATTCCATACACAAAGGACACTATTTGACTATTTTAATGGCTTGGTCCTTTGTGATCTTGAAATAAAATTTCAAAGATCCAGCATTAAGATGAAATCTCTGATGGACTTAAAATATATTAGCAAATACATTAAATACATTAAACATAATATATGTTGATTCAGTAAATTGATCAGCACTATTAAGGTCAGAATGAGCCTGTAAATATCCCACATAGAGTAGCTGAGTTCTGTCCCACAAAAACCTGTATTTTTAATGAAAGCTGACATACTTTACTCGCAGGTGCAATATAACTAGCTGTTTCTAAAGGGCCAAGGATCCATGCCACATATTGACTATCAGTGAACAGATTAAATAGTTCAGGAGAATATGTATTAAGGCCAGCTCTACAGCTAGAAACTATGCCACTTGAGCAGATTTGGCTGCTGTGATTTGCACCTTTGTAAGTGGTAGAGAGACCACCATTGAACAGAATTTTCTAGTATTCTTTAAAGGTTGTAATGAAATAACTCTAGGAAAACACACTGAATGAGCCTTAGAAAAGTCAATCAATTTTGGAGGAAGCATAGTGATTATTAAAGTCACACATTTTTGAGCACATAAAAGGTATATTCTGAATTAGTGGTTTGTATCCATGAATGTCATGAATATCCAGAGTCTATGCTACTCAGATTAGAAACCTGCTTATGTGGCTGGGAGCCTGACCTTCATTCTTATGCTAAAAACCATGGGTGCCCAGGCCTCTAGAGCCTAAGGTGGGTTAAACTCAAGGCTCCAGCTGTGGTTGAGCATCGAAGCCTAGGGCTTGGTAGTAGGAAGGCCAAAATGGAGGTTTCATTAGCATAAGGTTTTAAAACTCTATACTGTACAATATCAATTTTTGTGAGTTAAGCTTAAATCTTTATGGAATTACATTTAATACAGCCAGGCAATAAGACAGACTGCAACTTAGCAGGGCAGTATTTATAAGAGATTGTAAATACAGAATTAAACCATATCCATGGTACAGTAGCAAAATTCTAAAGAAAAGGTAAAAGAGACATGGTATAACATGCCTACTGGCCTGGCTATACCAGAAACTAAAGGCCAGAATACAGACTTTTTAGAAAACATTGGCAGTTCCTCAAGTATATAAGAAACATAAGCTGCCACATGATTCTGCAATCTCACTTCTTGGAATCTAGCCAAGGGAATTAAAAATATGTACTCACCTATTACAGGTTCATAAACAAAATGCAATATATAGTTCATGCAGTAGCATTTAGAAATAATAAAGGAGAAAATACTAACACATGCTACATAAATGAACATCAAAACAGTATAAAAAACTAGTCTAATACATTAATGCTATAAAAGTTCCTTAACACTATGATTCAAGTACAAAAGCATGCTTGCTTCTGTGAGGAAAAAAATGCTTTGTCTTTAGCCCTAATTCTCTGTGTTTGGAGGACTTTTAAAATCCTGGTAGAATAAGTGATCCTTATTCAATGCCTCCCTCCTTAATTACTCTCTGGATATCTGGGAAATTATTATATATTCTGAAAACATCATTAAGTAAATTCCAATAAGAAAATGTCTGAACAGGGACTTTCTCAGGCCCAAAAACATTATAATAATCCTGGAGACAATTACCTACCCTTCCCCATCTATTCGCATCAATTGTCCCCTCCTGTGGAAACCAGGAGCAGATGTCAAAAAACCTCTTAAGATCCCCTTTTTTTTTTTTACCCTGATTCCTCGTGTTTCAAGAGCTTCCTTAAGCCCTGACAAGAACACCTCATTCTTGCCTAATGCCTGCCCCTTGGTGAATCACTTACCTGCATTTTCACCTGTGATTCTCCTCGGACCTGACTCACGGGCCGGGCGTTTCCCATGGCGGTCACAGTGCAGGATCTTGACTCACGGCAACCCGTGGTGATCCTCTTATTAGTTTCAGGTGGCCTTGGAAAATGGAACCACATTTGCCTAGAATTAATCCACAGGTTTTGATCTTCTATGAAGACAAAAACAAAAACTCTTTTCCCAAGAAACACATTCTTATAAACCGATTTCAAAGTCAAGATATCTTTAAAGTATATGCATTTGTTTAACTTAGCAGACCCAGCAATCAATTGTCCTTCTGCAGTTAGCTCACCAAAAGTTAATCCAAAGAGCTTTTAAAATGTTCGTATCACTTTAATTGCTGACTCCGCCCCTTTTGGCTGCTTCTCAATATGGCAGAGGAGCCTGCGAATCTCTCCCACTGCTAGCAAACGGAATGGACTCAGAAAATGCTGCTACCAGAAAAACCTTAATGAAGCAGCTCCTTAAGAGCCAAAAAAATTGGGTGCGATGGAGAAGCGCCCATAACTAGTCTAGTAACCTCATGCTTTTGCTTTCAATTCACCTGCTAGCGAGCCTTTTGTCCTGCTCTCTCTATCTACAGAGAAGAGCAAAATTTTTACCCGCTTTTGATGCTAATTCCTACCTTACCTGGGAACTTTTTTACCCACTTTTTTACCGCAGATTTCCACCTTACCTGGGAACTTACCAGTGCACTGCCCTGACCGCAGAAAGTTTTGAGCCTTCGTTGAGAGTAGAGTCTGTACGGGCCACCACTTGTGCCCACCTCGACCAGCAAGGAAGATGCAGCACCAGGCTCTTCTTTCAGCAGTTTATTCAGGAACCTTGAATGATTTTCTGACTTCTTCTTCTGACCCCGGGGAAACCCACTCGTGGCCTAAATAGCCTCTGGGCAGCCAACCCTAGTACACCACGTGGGTACTACCGATAGGCCCAGGTATGTGGAAGCAAGCCAGATACTTAGCCTTAGCCAATTATGGAATTGTTTGTCACTGAGAGCACTCACAATCAGAAAGGTGGAGGGTGGAAGCCAGCAGTATCTTTAAGGTACTCTTCATTAGTTCACCTTAGCTTGGGTCTGCAAGCTTCTCTTGAGGCCATTGCCATTTTACCTTTGCATAGGATGATCAGCCCCAGAATGGTGGCATTTTTTGGATATGTGAATGGTGGTCCTTTGTGGGAATTCTCCAGGACCCTAAAAATAGCACTACTTGTATAATTTTCTTCAGCACTTACCATTTGTAACTAGACACTGTGGAGTTCTTTTCTCTGGGAAAGATTACCTTTCCCATTCCCAGATATCCTCTATTACCTATACCTCTTTGTCTAGGATTGAGTCCTCTTTGGCTTTTATTCATACTTTGGCATGTTTATTTTTATTACCTATGTTCAGATCACATTTGGACAGTCATGTTAGTAAAACTTTATGCGTACATTTTTTGATATTTCTATGAGACACAACCTCAATGAAAACTCCCCCAGGAAAGCTCACTGAAACTATATATAAATATTTATGTGTGGAATTACATATATTTTAGTTTTTAAAAGTAATTTAGTGTAATTATTTGTGTTTTATGGATATCATTATTATTTTACCCACTTTTCTTTTCTTTAACCTCCTTTCTACATTTCTAAAGAGGCCTCCATTTTCCCATTTCCCTACCAGATCACCTATATGGTGCTATTTCCTTTTTTCTGCTCCTTCCTTCTCCTGCATCCACTTCTCAAACCCTCGGAAAGTATATCTCCTTTCATATTTGCATTCTGAGATCACTTATGTTCTGCTATTCTCCTTTAAATCACCTTCTGTCTTGAATAATTATTGTGAAGGAAAACCATAGAGTTAATCCTAACTTGAAATTTTGAGGGATTCACAGGTCTGGGTGATATTTAGGCTGATTCTCACCACCTTTTTTCTGTTTTATTTTCTCTAGGAAGGATTTTACTTTTTATATTTTTTTCATAGATTGAAGGAATATTCTAGGTAGTATTTGGTTAGGTCCAACACTGCTAAAGCAAAATACCCAGAATGTGTAAGGATGATAACTGGACATAATGTAGAAATAATAAAAATACTTATTTTATGCTCAGAATGTTTGGAAGTTGAATCAATGAAATAGCAAATAGGTTGCATGATGAGGCTTGTTGAGCATATAAAGTGTTACTTCAATATCCAAGATAGTATAATAGAGAATTATAAGTTAGAGATAGAATTTACATACATAATATCTGAGTAATATGATACTAAAACAAAGTCAACATGATGTTAATATCAGTTGAAATGCAATTATTGATGGGTACATTTCACAAAACATCACCTTTACATTAAGATTTAAAGGCAAGTAGACATAATTGACTCTCTTTTGGATTCCTTATCCTCTCTGGGGAGTAAATAGGATGTTGGGGTGGGGAGAAGCTGGGGCAGGACTGGAGAATAGGAGAAAGGGCAGGAGGGAGAAGCAGTGGTGGGTATGAAATTTTTTGTTGTTTATTTTTTATTATAAATAAAGTCATATTTTTTTATCCATGTATTCCATTGTTCAACTCCTTTCTGCCTCGTGCCTGTTCCAGTAACTCTCTCTTCTCCACATCTCTTTATCTCCTCTCCTGCAAGAGCAGGAGGTCACAAGATGTCAATGTGGCTTAGTTCAGCATCCACTCCAGGCAGATTTGCTTTCCTCATCCCAACATCAAGACTGGGTCAGATGTTCCTCTGGAGGGAATGAGCTTCAAGGTGCTGGTCCCAGGTGTTTCAGATCCCAAGTTGTTCAGTGTTTGTGTTTTGCAGCTTGGACACGCTTTGCTTTTTGCTTTTTGCTTTAAAGTCTACTAATGAGTTAGTGCATCCTCTGCTTATCTTTCTGGGCTTGTGATACCTCATTCAGGAGGATATTCTCTAAATCCATCCATTTGCCTGCAGATTTTAGGATATCATTTTTTCATTAGTTAAAAAAAAAAAAGAATTAACAACAAGTAATGGCTATTGAGAAAGGGACTGAGTCTTCTTCAAGGATTAACCCTTGATAGTTTTTCTAATCCCAAGTGTTCATGTTCTGCCCTATATATACACTCACAGGCATGTATACACGCACACACACACACACACACACACACACACACACACAAACTCATATTCCTACATAAGCAACACTAAATGGACTCAGAAGTGTGTGTGTGTGTGTGAGGGGTGCGCACGCAGGCACAAACAAATAATTACAGATGATGTCATTAATTTGACAGGGAGAGAGTATTGGGATACACAGGTAAAGATGGAGGCAGAAATGTAACTGGTAAAATGATGCAAATATAGTTTATATGTGTGAAATTATCAATAAAATTAAATTAAAAAGGTAAAATCAGTCTGAGTAGATGGGAAGATGGATTAGTAGTTAAGAGCACTATTAGCAAATCCAGAGCAGAAAAGATTACTAGTTTAATTTTCAGCCTATGTTTGGCAAATCACAACAATATGTAAGTCCATCTCTGGAGTTAGGTGCCTCAGTCTCTTCACATAACTTCATACAAGTGTCAGACAATCATCAAGTCATGCATATTAATGAAAAGGTGATATACCTCTAGGTACTCAATGGCCTGCTTATGTAGCTTTGTCTTGATAATATTTTCACCCAATTTCAAGAAGAGTTTTGTTCCTTTTGTTTTTTTTAACATGTATGTATTTATTATATATATAGTGTTCTGGCTATGTGTTTGGCTACAGGGTGGAGGTGGGAAACTCATCATGGATGGTGTGAGCCACCATATAGTTCCTGGGAACTGAAGTCAGGATCCCTGGAAGAGCAGCTAGTGCTCCTAAGCAATGAGCCATTTTTCCAGCCTTTTCTAGATATTTTTCCGTGTCTTACTGGACTTTACATTTTTTAAAGGAGGGTCCAAGTTTTGATCTTTTTTCTATGTTACTTTCTATTGATATGCCATTATAATTTTTACTTATCAAGGTGTTTATATAACAAGATCAGTAAATATTTATTCAACTATTTTTAGATAATTACTTTGTACTGCTCATATTTAATAAGTATTGACATATTCTTTGGAGAATTTTTATTAAGTTCATTGTATTATTTCAAATTAAAACATTTTGCTAAATGCCCTTCTTGTCACGGAATAATTTGAAACAATTATGCAAATTCTTTTTGAAAAAGGAAATAATAACTACATGGTTACTTATTTTTAACTGAGAGAACATATTTTGGTGGGTGGTGACAATAGCACTAACTTCTTTCCCCTAAGTTCCAGATCTATACAATAATCAAGCTATCAAAATTTGCTCTTTTATATAAGATAATTAGATATAAGGTATTTGAAGTTGCAGAGTAGTCTAAATTATGTCTTTCTAGTTTTATATTTAATTTCAACTAAATGTTTCCAAGTCATGTGAGCTAAGGAAAAATTACGTTTACTCTATTTTTAATACACAAAGAATTGCTGTTCTACCCACTATAGCTAAGAAATGAAATCAACCTAGATGTCAATCAACTAGTGAATAGATAATGAAGACATGGTACATATGCACCATAGAATTAACATTTAAAATTCAATGGAAAAGAAAAAATAAAATTATTAAATTTGCAGGCAAATACATGAAGTTTAAAAGTGGTATTGAGCAAGGTAACCAAAGAGCACAAAGACAAATGTCTCCTGTTCTCTCTTATATATAGAAAAAAATCTTTGCAAAGACCAAGAAACTATAAAATGCCACTGTGGAGGGTACAGTAAAAAGAGGTGTAAAGGTGCAGCATAAGTGATATTAAAATAGAGAGGGGGAATACTGAGGGTAAAACAGTTCATTTGGGAAAGAGGGTGGGAAGACGGAAAAGCAAAATGGGAAAGAATTAACCAAAACAAGGTTATATGAGTAAACAATATAAAAGCCAACTATTTTATAACCAAGCAGAATATGAAAATTAAACAGAAAGATTTAAATAAGAGATCTCCTGCAAATCTGGAAAAGGCTGCACCTAAAAGTCAATGGTTATTAAACACAAATTCCATTGTCAAGTATGGGATTCTTTCTTGTGAGTGGTTGACGAGGTAATCTCCAGTGATTCTCAAGACAAATCAGGTATTCACCATTCCTTTTGGTTGCCATCAGATCTAGTTGAAAAGACCTTGTCTAAAAAAAAGTGACTTCTTTATTAGTAATAATAAAAAAAGGAAAAAAAAAACAAAGCAAGAATGTATTATGAAAGAAAAAAAAAAAAAAAAAGAAAAGTCCTTGTCAGTAGTTTTGTTGTCAGGAACTTCAAAATTAGGCTGGAGCTATACTGGATGCTCTCTCTTTGATGGGTAGCTTTCATAGTCTCAGAAGGTACCTTGTAAGCTCCTGGGGGGAAAAAAGGGGCCGGATTCCTTAATGGGCTGGAGGTTTTACCTGAACCACAATACTAACCTCCTAGACAAAGATGTTAAACTTGTGAAATAGTGGTATGAGTTTTGTGGGAGGGGTAATTGTTCTTTGATTAAATGTGAAACCTGTTTTATAGGAGGTGAGTGTAGCAAGAAATTTCTGGCCTGTCCTAACCCCAATGTCCAAATCTCCTACAGCTTTTTACCTTCAAATCATCACATAAAGGTTTATATTAATTGCAAACTGTTAGGCTTATGTCTTAGGCTTGTTACCAACTAGCTCTTACAACTTAACTCAGCCAATTTTTTTTATTAATCTATGTATTGCTATGTGGATCCATGGCTTTACCTATGTTCCATTACATCTTGCCTTCTCAGAGGCAGCTTGCAGTGTTTCCTTATTTATACTTGAATTTTTGTTCTGCCTGTAAGCTGCCTTGCAATAGGCCAAAATAGCCTCTTTATTAACAAAGGGTAACAAAGTATATTCACAGTTTAAAGAAAGACATCCCACATTACTTCTTTTCCAAGCAAAAAGGTTTCAATTTCAACATAGCAAAATTACATATGACAAAAGTTATCAAGCAAGAATTACAGTTACAGTATCTAGTATGTCTGTATTTAGCAAAATTAAAAAAAGTTACCATCTATCCTATTTTTGTGAGGCAAAATTTTATATCTAATTTACCTTTTATCACAACTAAGAAAAACTATGTTTATAACTATCTAATCTTCAACTCCATCAAAGACCACAGAAGGATATAATATTACCTGAGTAAATAGATAGAGCATTGCAAGCATCCTGTAAATTCTAGAAATGACTGAGACAACTGGCTACCTGGACAGTCACCCAATGTTCACTTGTAACATTTAGGCATCCATCTTTAGCCTACAGGCCAAGAGTTTCTGGTATACACTTTAATGAAGCAGGAAATTTAAAGGACTCTTCTGTCCATTTTGGCAATGTTTGTTAGAGTTTATTTTCCTATGAGTCCTACATGTCCAGTTTATACAGCATACTGTCAAGCATTCAAGATCAGAACAATTTCTTGCACAGTGACTAACATTTGCCAAAAAAAGTAAACTCCACGTGGAGTTTCCTCAATGCCCACCATCTTTAAAGTAGATTGGTGCTGCCAGGTGTCTTATTGTCCAGAAAAATCTAAGTTCTCAAAATATTTTAAATGCCATATTCTGTGGGTCTTCAAAATATCTGAAGATTACTTATCTAACTGAAATATATCTTTGTATAATTAAAAATTTTAACATTACTACAAGTTTGATTATCATAGATGATTCACTATTAATCTGTATTTCTTAATTATACACTATAATTTTAAAGGAATTATATAAACATGGTATCTTAAACACAACTGGAAATATACACACATTATAAATTAACCTTAAATTTGTATCAATGAACCAAAATCCAGACCAGTGTAAAATATTTTGAGATTAATAGCTATTATTTGTATCAAAGTAAATTCAATAATATATCTATTTTATCATTTTTATATCATATCCCTTTTTTTACCTAGAAATATATTGACTTTGACCTTTAACCATTTATAATGTAAGCAAAGATTTATAAATGATATTTTAGGTATTTGAGTGTAGCTTTGCATAATGGGGTGCCTGCAATCCTATGGGGGTAGTGAGGCTTGGTTATCTTTCTTGACAGTCTTGAAGGTAATGTAACTATTTTTTACCATCAGAGATTTTTCTGGTGATCTTCCTTTATCAAACCATATTATTCTGGAAACAACCCACAGGTGCTCATCTTCTGTAGAAACAAAAGCATAACGTCATTTTCTAAGCAATATATTCTTAGACACAAATTTTAAAGTCAAGTCACCTTTAAAATGTACATTTTGGTTTAAGTTAGCACCTTTTCCAATCAAATGTCTTTGTACAGATAGCTCATTAACAGTTAAAAATTAAAAGAAAATGCAATATACATAATCCAGATTCTGTATTTTTATCCTTATTCTATTTCTCTTTTTAAAGTACTTTGTCTAGCTTTTTCTTTTCTCTCCCAAGGCTGCATTTTTTCACACATATTAAACTTCATTTAAAGTTCTCCATCTGAATCTGTTTTATTGAATATCTTTAATCATTTTTTAACCTGGAGAGTTTAGTTTCACAGCAGAGTTACTGGTGGGAGACATGTTTAGTATCCCAACTCTGAGGACTTTTAGGGTCCACATGGCCACCAAGTAGAGTACCATCCACTTCTGCTCATGAATTTCATTTAAGTATTTGGCAGCAGGGCCTCTTAAGAGAGCCACATTGAGCTGGAAAGATGGCTCTGATATTAAGAGCACTGGCTACTATTCCAGAGGTCCTGAGTTCAATTACCAGCAACGACATGGTAGCTCACAGCCATCTGTAATGAGGTCTAATACCCTCTTTTGGCCTTCAGGTGTACATGCAGACAGAACATTGTATACACAATAAAATATATAAACCTGAACAAGGATATACACAGATAAAAATATGACTTTATTCCTAATAAATAAAAGACAAAAAGTACTTCAACCAATAATGGAGGAGGGTCTTAAACAGGACTTCTCTTATAATCAAATGAATGACCACCCTAAGTGTCATTATAGAACCATCATCCAGCAATGAATAGAGGTGGAAGCAAAGATACATATCTAAGCACCAGGTCAAGCTCCTGGTCCAGATGAAGAGAGAGGAGAATGTATTAACAAAGGGATAGGGATTATGAAGAGAAGACCCACAGAGATGGTTGACTGGAGCTATTGGGAGCTCACTGATTCAGAAACAGCTTCTGGGGAATCTTCAGGGAAAGGAACTAAACCCTCCAAAGGCAGATGACTGTATGTTCTGCATGCTGTAAATAAAGGACTGTTTTGGCCTATGCACAGCCCCTTAGAAGTGGGTGGAGAATAAGAGGCAGCCAGGTAGGAGAAGAAGGGTGGAGTTAGTCTCCATCCGACCTCCGAAGAAGATGGACATGTAGGAATTCAGGTGAGACACGGGCTGCGAGCCACATGGTGGGTAGATTAATGGAAATGGGTTGAATTAAGATGAAGGGGCTAGCTAGTAATGTGCTTAAGATATCGGCCAAACAGTTTAAAGGATATAAGCGTGTGATTCATTTCTTTGCGGGACAAAAGCCGTGGCGCGCGAACCAGGTTGCAACCGCAGCTGCAGGCCTAGCCAGGTACAAACCTCCAGACCCAAATGGGCTAGGAAACTCACTACAACAGTGGCCAGTGTACGTAGCCTCATGGAGTAGGATGAGACTATGTTCCTGTGCTTAAACTGGCATCTTGAAGCCCATTCCCTACAGAGGAACACCTAACCCAGCCCTAATATTGGGATGAGTGAATTGGACTTACCTCAGATGGATACACCAGAGGAAACTAATCCACCTTGGGACTCCTTGCCCTCTTTGGGAAACGAATCGGGGAATGGAGTGTGGGGAGGCTGAGGAAGGACTAGGAGGGATTGGAAGAGGGAAGGGAGGGCAAGCAGGCATATACACAGGGAAAAAACATTTTTAAATAAATTTAATAATAGGAGCCACATTGTTTTTGCTGCTATGCTGAGTCAGGAAGCCTCTCTCAAAGAAGCTGTGCCTCTCCAGACAGCAAACAGGGTCCTCCGGAGAAAATACTGCCACTAAGAAGAAGCCATTCTTGACTCTGTTCCCTTTTGCCTGTATGAGCAGTAACATTATATCCTTCCTAAGCACCTCATACTTATACTGAGGCTTCTGTGAGACTGTGGGAACTGGTCTTTTGCATGTCAGGATGCACACAGCAAACCTTATGTTTTGTAACAAAAGCTCAAACACCACTCTGTACCATGGCCCACTTGAGAGACATAACTAGCAAGCTGTTTTGGTTTCATTTCTGTGTTTACAAAAACTTTAAAGCTTTTACATAAACATTGGAAAGAGACTTACAGTAAAGAAAATGAGGAGTTTAACGGAGGTAGGAGAGAGTTAAAGATTGGGATGAGAGTTACATACTTAAAACAATTTATATCTAAAGCAAGATTGATGTATGAATGAAGAAGCATAAACACCCCCCTTTCGCTCTTCTCTCTCTCTCTCTCTCTCTCTCTCTCTCTCTCTCTCTCTCCTTATAGTTATCAGTTTGTAATACCAACACATTTTGGTATATTAAACTGTATTAATTTAATTTCACCAATTAAATCTGAAGATGACAAAGTACAAGTAAAATATTTTGTATAGATTTATAATACATATGTCTTGAGTGTAATAGGGAAAAATAGTTTCATCCTGTCTATTTTGTATTCTTCTCAACAATTACAGTTTGTGAGAGTTTATACTTCAAATAAAAAACAAGCAAACGGAGAAGTGTAACTGTGCCTTTTCAGCTTGCTTCCAATGTGAGGTGAATACTAATATTTCACTCCCTTCAAACGTTGTGAAAAATTGGTCATTGAAAACACTGAGTATGTTGGTGATGACTGCAGAGAACCAATGTTTCATACGTCCTTACTTTCCTTTAAATTGAATTTCAACTGAGAGAAGGGAAAAATGGAAAACGAAAAAAGGGAAACAGTGAAAGCAATAAAATTGTAGAGAATACACATACAAATCTATTTCCTTATATTCTGCTATAAGATATCAAATTTCAGCTTAATTTTATTTTTTCAAGTTAAGCATTTGTGATGAAGTTCAAAAATCAATGTTTATATTTGTTTGAAATATAAACTGACATCTGGCTTTAATATATATACTCATATATGTATACATATATATATGAAAGAATATTTTTATTTCTCAGAAGGGTGTTGGGAATGTGAGGAAATTAAACTTGGTTTATTTCTCACACTTTGAAATACTGCAAAAATAAAAGTAACATGAGTCCATATTGAAAAAGTTTTTTATTTTCTTGAAATACAGAAATGGATATACTGCTCTTATGCAATTATAAGAATTATTTTATTTTCCTTAGATCATTCAGCATTTTTATTGTTAGTTATCACTACTGTTTTTATATTCTTATGATGATCTGTATAGAACAGGATTGTTCTGCTCCTGAGATTTAGTTATTATCTTTTTCTAGTGACTTCTATATTTATTTCTCCTAATTACACATTATTCTCATAAGTCTAACTGATAGAGGATATATTCATTTAATAAAGTTCTATTATCTCAAGAAAATAATAAATAAATGTTCCAGACTAGTAAACATTACCATATATTTTTCTCCATGTTCCTCATAATCAGTAACATAATCATAAACAGTTTTTACTGAATACATATTCTGATTCTTTTTCTATGATCCTTTTCTTTTTAAAACTGCATCACAAATAGCTGTGTGCTTAAACCCTACAAACTGTTCCATCTATATAATAGCATTTCTAATGGATATAATGTTGTTTATTCTACTATTCCCATTAATTCTAAGTTGAGTTTCAAGAGGAATACATAACACCCTTTAATTCTTTAGCTTATGCTTTTAGTCTCTCTTTAAACAATGCCCTCTGTTTTCACACACCCCTAAAACTTATTTCTGTTTTGAAACTTACTATGCGATATTAGACCCAATGTCTTACCTCTTTATATTTAGCCTTGGCATCTCAAATTAAGCATTGCCATTTCCTAAAGCCTCAGTAATTTCTTCCATCTAACTTATTCTAAAACTCTCTTTCTCACCCTTGATTAAGTGCATAGTGTTAGAGTTTTTATCTGTCTTGTAACATTGCTTGAGCTGACACTGCAAAAAAAAAAAAACCCTTTTACAATGATACATATTTTAAACAAAGTAATGTTTATTTTTCTAAACCTTCACAATTCAAAAGGAATATCATAAATTTTTATTAGATACCATTAACAAAATAGTAATAATTTTTTATGTTCTTTAATTTGGATAATATGATTTAGAAAAGATTAAGAATATCTTTATAAAGTTTTAGATGTAAGAAAAATAAATGTTCTTTAAAAAATTTTTACAACAGTTTTATCAATTTTTTGACATTTGCCAAAAATTGATAAAACTGTTGTAAAAATTTTAAAATGAATATTCACACTTCTCTTTTCTGGTCTCTTCTGTTAGCAGCCCTATAAAATATTATGTTGCCTTTCTTCCTTCTTCTTTTTCCTCCTTTCTTTCTTTCTCTTCTTTTTCTTTTGATATCCCACTTAGTCCAGTTTATGCTATCCAAAAGAAAATTGGCTCTCCCTAGCCCAGAGCCTATAAGCTAACAACAGATGTTTAGCTGAGATGGGGGCTTTGAGCCTTTGTCTCTCCAGTCTGGAATGCTCACTAGACTGATTTTGTGCTGTTCCTATATTGGCAACCAGAATGAGTACAAAAGTTAGCTTTCCACCATTCTCTGGCTCTTACAGGCTTTCTGCCCGTACAGCACAATTTCTGAGTCTCTGGTAGAAAGGGTGTAATATATATATATAACAGAGACATTCCCTGAACTTTGCCCAGTTATGAGTGTTGGTGTTAAATGTGATGATCTTGTACAAGTAAGATTATCTGATGATTTCTGAAAACTGTACTAATATTTTTGTTTTAGAGATAAGAATTTAGAGGGCTATTTGATATTCTGTCCATTTATCAAAAATGATTCACCCTTTGGGCCTATGAGGTCATTAACTTTGTGTTCTGTGATGGCTATTCTGTGATGTGATGATTTTCTACTTGACTATATCTGGAATTAACTAAGCCTATGTCAGTGGTCAGTGGGTATAATAGGTGCACTTATATTTACTAGAACTATTTGGATAACTATGGTTTCTTGAGATATTTTTACTGAATTAAATACTTCACAAATTTTTACTCTGTGGTATTAATTGAAGTTTTATTGTTCTGTGGCCCATATTTAGTCAGCTTTTCAGAACAATTGAGAGAAGATAAAAATTTTTAATTGAATATATTTTTTTGAAAATGCTAGAATGAAAAACAAACCAGATTAATATATATATATATATATATATAATTATTATCTTTATATAGAAATTAGGACTTCAGTAAGAAAAAGGAACGCAGCGATTCATTGATAATGTGGTGGCAGAATATTCATTTACAATAAAACAGATGGAAATATGAAGCTTATGTGAATATTTGTCATTTTATCAGCAATAATAATTTCCATTTAGGTTTATATAAGAAAACCAAAATCTTAGAGCAACAAATCTTTTGTAATTGTAATAAAATATACAAAAGTGCATAATCTAAATATGTAAGTCAAATTTTCATTAATTCTTTTAAACCACGGTAAAGTTATAAAAACACAAAGGCAATAGTGTATATACTTCTTCAAAGATTTGTTTATTTTTAATTTACATGAATGTGTGTATGTGGCTATATGTCATCTTGTTGCCTCAGAGGCCAGAAGAGAGTGTTACAAATAATTATGTGCTACCCAATGGCTGGGGCTAGAAGCTGAACTTCAGTCCTCTAGAAGACATGAAATACTATTAATCATTAAGTCATGGCTATTGATTTGATAGTGTTAGCATTTCTCTATTTAAAAAAAAACAATAAACTATTTGCTGTTTTTCAAAATGTCATAATGATTTCCAGCTGGAATCACTGGAATTCATAAATAAATGCAGAACTGAACCATGTGAAAAGTGTATCTACATAAAATCAATATTAACATTAAGCATGGCAACATTAGAGATGACATATTAGCAACACAAGGGAATAGGAGGATCAACTCTTCATATTTCACGTACAACAAGCAGTACATATCTATTCTCAGTTGAAAGTAGGCTCTGAAGTACTTCAGTGTCCAATTAACACTGCGCAATCAAAGTGAAGTAACAATTGAACTCTAAGGGAAAGATTACTTCAGACATAGGTGTACATGGTTTGCTCGATGGTAGCTAGGAACAGAGCAAAGCAGCCAATGTTAATACAGGAAGTACGGCTGTGATTTCCAGAGTCCACTTCTGTAGTGTACACTGGCATCTTTCACCACTTGGTCAAAAATCATGTATTGAACTGTCCTTTCAGAAGGCAGATTCTCATATGAAGGATCCACCATTGCTTTATAATGAGACAAAGGCAGCCACATTTCCAACTCTTTCAAGAAAGAATACAGTCCAGTCTTGCTAAGTGTGTTCACATTCCACAATGACTTCTGTGGTTTCTTCATCATGCCTCTGTTCCATGTCTTAAACATGCGACCTTCCTTGAATGCAAGAACAACATTGATTTTGCTAGGCCTTACATCTACAAAACTTTATGACTGTGTATCTTCACTTTTGACTCTGCTTGTACAACCTTCCTTCCTATAGCCTTCATGCATCTGACATCTGATCCTCTACCTTGTAACCTAACCAATTTGTCATTTTCTAGAATTATAATAGCTTCTGTCTTGCTTGAACTGTAGACCATGGATTGATTGAAATACCTTGCCTATTTCTTTTAGATACCAACACCATCACTGTTACAGTGCAATAATAACCTGTGCCCTAGAGTTTCAGTTCTCCTGAGCACATCTGTAGGCTGGACACTAGTTCTACTACTTTACATGTATCCATGCTTCAGGACATATTCCCCCTGGATCATTGACCAACATTTATTATATCCTGTTACCAATATTGTATTGTAGTCCATTCTGATTCTTTTGTCTTACATGCAAGCATAATGCTCTGCCCTGTGTGTCTCTGTTCATTATTGGTTCTATAGCCAGGACCTGGAATGGCATAATAAACAGTAGTTCTATTATGAACATGTTCAAAATCTGGACCCAGCATGAAGCAGGATCTTTGTGGTATCCACTTTTCTGGTGTAGGAAACAAAAAGAAGTCCCCAATGAAGAGATTATGAGTTTCTCCAAAATCTGAGTCTTCAGTGTTATTTCAGATAAGCACAGGAGTATAAAGTGTCATAAAATTTTTATCAACACCAATCTAGGTGCCAGAGTTGTGTTCTGACCATGCTATGGATGATAGTGAATCATTGCAACTGACTCAGATAGTGTTCCTATACTTATCTTCTGGGAAAAACAAAAGTATTCTCTAAAAAAATAATAAGTCATAATACCAGAGAGGGGAGACTTTTCTTTAAGATACACAAATATCAGTACAGGCCATAAAAATATAAAAAATATACTGTTGTGGGATAATCCTTTTGTATACTTTGAAAATATGTTATTGTTATTGGTTTTATAAACAAGCTGATTGGTCAATGGTTGAACAGAATAAGGTTTAACAGGAAAGTCAAACTGAGACTGCTGGGATGAAAAAGAGTAAAGACTGGAGTTGCCAGACAAACAAAGAGAGATTTGCAGATAAACATCTCATGCTAATAAACATACCACCATGTGGCAGATCATAAATGAAGAATATTTAAATGTAAGAGCTAGTTAGTAATAACCTGGACCTATTGACTAAATATTTGCAAGTAATACTAAGGCTTTGATTGGTTATTTAGAGACTGGCTGGCAGAAAGAGAATCATCTGGCTACATAAAATAAAATGAACAAAACAAAAAAGACCATATATCACCACTACACTAACACAGTCATTTTCCTATAAATGATTCATAATGAATACCTAGAAATATCTAGGCAAAAAAATGAATGTGCATAAGAACTTATCAGTTTGGAGGCTCGAATATGTTCATTAGCTAATAGCACTTGATGCTTTTTCACAGGTCCAAAGGTTAGTTCCCAGTAGGCACATTAGTGGCATAGAGCTATCTGTAACTACAGGTTCAGGAATGTTGAAATTCAGAAAGCATCATCTTGCATATAGTACATTTTTAGATAAACAAGCACTCATACCAATATATATATATACATAAATAAATAATGAGTTAAAATAGATTTGCTAATTTTAGATATAAAGAATAGAAATCTTAACAAGATTATGAAAACAATACACATATTTTATGAGAAAGTTAACAATAAAATTTAACAGAAAATGAACATAGCAAAATTTCCAGAACTGATTAATAGAATAAATACAATGTAAAATTTAATAGACAGTGACAAGCAGAATTTTCCAAGACTAAGAAAGAACCAACATGAAAGAATAGCTTGAAAGGAGATATGTCAAACTATTAAGAAAGGAATAAAAGGGGAAAAAAGAATACAAATAAATAAATGAAGAAAGAAACTAAAGAATGCATGGGGCATTACTCAGAGAGCTAATTTTCACATAATGCTCATCACAGAAAGAAAGAAAGGGAAACCTAATGCTTATTTAGGTATACAATGCCTTAACATTTCTGAACTTGTGTGCATGAGGTAGTTAAGTGGATAAAGTACCTGCCACAAAATCTCTGGCTCCTGACAATCTCTGAACTCAAGTTGAAACAAAAAAATGAAGTTCTCTTCTTACCTCCAAATTTACATGATGGCATTCATGAAGCATCCCCATTAAACAGATACAAGAATAAAGATGGTGGTGATGATATTGGTGATGATGATGGTGGTAAAAATGATGATGGGTGATGATAGTAATAATGATTAAACAAATGTTTAAAATCCTAGACTAAACATAAGCAATGAATCCAGAGATAGTATAATAAAATCAACCCTTAGATGTCTATCCTGGAGCATACCATAATGAAACTGATAATAATAAAAGGAAGAATGCTAGAAAAAGGGACATAATTATATATGGAAATGTGCACACAACTTTCAGGTATTAATCCAGGTATATTATTATGTAGGTTTTATTTCTTATTCATGGTGATACATTAAATGAGGTCTTCACAAAACAATCTTGATATTCATCTGAAGCCCCACATTCAGTATGTTTCATGGTACTATACATATATTTTGTGATTCACCTTATTATATTATATGTGCAAGTGCAGAGTATTTCAAATCATTTTAGGGGGTTTGGTTTTTATAAAACAATGTGTAGCAACAAAAGAAATTACCAAAGTTGTAAAAATGCAATCTAGACAAGAAAAAAAAAGACTTATACATCATTTTGACAGAAAACAAAATTGGATAATGTTGACAAAACAAACTGTTCTGTCAGGTAACTCACTATGGAATAGATTGTGTAGTGGTTTTATCTGATTCTATGCCACACCTATTGCACAAAGCTTTATTGGAAATTGAGAGAACAATTCATTAGCCAATAGTTGACACATGAAAGTTTGTGATTTTTCTCTTTATGTTTGCCACTTGGCATATTTTTATAATGTCATTAAAAGTGTTAGTAACAGCAATGTAGGATTTGAAAGAGAGCAGAAAGAGATACATGCAAGAGCGTGGAGGGAAGAAGGGGAAACACAAAGCTATAATGTTTCAATTCAAAAATAAAATAATTGATAGAACTTAGAGCTAGGAAAAAGTGTAAGACACAACACAAATACGACATTTTTATAAATGAATAGCACAAGATGGCTAATAATTCATACTAATCACTACTCATAAAATGGTTAACTAATTGTCTATAGTTGTGATTTTTCTATCAAGTATATGAATAGTAATACAGTTAAGACCATTGGTAGTGGTACATACTGATTATAAAGTCCCTTTGTAAAAATCTAAAACACATTACAATAGCCAAAAATATAATGTTCTAATTACAACTGATATCTAGAAATTTTGAGTGATACTGAACCTCCAGGGGAAAGGCCTACTTTTGACTGTGAGAGTGAGACATTCCCTCTTTCTGTTACTTTGTTCATTTATTTGATGTTACCTTTGATTATACCCTTTGTTCTTATAGTCAATAAAACATATTATTAAAATGTGTCTATATTGATTTTTACATATTTTATAGAACATTGGAAAAGCAATATTTTAACATATTCTTTTCTCCTTTATCTTTTCTCTATCTTGACCCTACTATGCAATATTTAGTTGAAATAGAAAACAATGTCTTCATGTTAATTTTAATTATAATACATGAAGAAATTAGATAAGAATATATTTTATGCAAAGAGAAAGTTATGAAGAAAGATTAGTGAAGCCTATAAGAGGACAAATATGGTAGGGATACACAATTTTCCACCAAGAAAACAATACAGAATATTTAAAGCACAGAGATGCTGATATAATTATTCCCATGGCAATTTTAAATAGGGTTAGGGTTATACAAATTAATAAATGTTAATTACTACTAAAATAATAAAAATAAATTGTATATAAGCTTATTCTTTTTAGGATATTCTTCTAGTATTATTAAAATATCTTTTTTACCTTATAAAATTTGTTTTTTCACATATTTTAACTGTTTTTTAATATATATTATTATTTGGTGATTTTACATCATGCACCCCATTGAATTCAGTTATCAGACCTCTCAGATTCATGCCCACTCTTATGATCTCCTCATTTACAAAAATGCCCATTTATGCTGCTCATTAACTTATTGGAGCACAATTAAATTGCCTGAGGACAGACTCTTAAAGTAAACAAGTCTTTCCTCATCCACACCCCTGCCAAAGACCATCAATGTAGAAGTGAGGCCTTGTGTCATTTAGCTATGTTCTAGCCTTGAGTTCTTGTGTACAATGACTTCTCTTTCTTTTTATTGTTTTTTAAAGTTCACTAAGGAGTGAGTACATTCCTTGCTTTTCTTTCTGGGATTGTGATACCTTGCTCAGGAGGATATTCTACATATCCATCTATTTGCCTGCAAAATTTAGAATATCATTTTTTCTTTTTTCTCCATTAATATGTAGATTTAATACACACATAAAAGTTAAGCAACAGATATGTGTTTTCATTGCTATTTGAAAGGTGAGAAGTGGAATTACAACAAAAATAAGCAATGACTTTCGTTATTAAACACTGTTTATCAAGGGGATTAGTTCATCAGTTTGATTTGCCACCAAATGTGAGCCAGAGAGTTTAGGAACTATCCATCTCACACATTCACTGGAGCATAGAGTTGAATTTGATCCATCTAGAGACTTCACAGCTATTTACCTGTGTGCTAGGAAGCACCCTGCTTTATCCTGGCTGTTATCATTTTTTTCTTACTGCTGAGTAGTACTCCACTGTGTAGATGTACCACAGCTTGTTAATCCCTTCCTCTGTATATACTCAGTAATATAACAACTGATCATGTATTTTGGCAAACAGCATTATGCAGGCTTTGAAAGTATCTAATAAGCAATTCATATAATTAACCAATATTATGCAGATAAATACATTTGTAGCATTGATTGGTGTTGACATAAATCCATATATAAATACATTTTAGTACTTAAAAAGTAACAGTTTGTATTTATTTATCCTTTACGTAGTACAGAATGCCCTCAAACTAAGAATCCTTCTGTTTTAGACTTTTAATATTGATTGAGATAATATCTGCTACCACATTTATCTTAAACACTTTTGTTTTGTTTTCTCTGTATAGTTCTGGCTGTTCTCACCAGCATGAGCTATCATTTGTATCGTTGATCATAGCCATTCTGACAGGTGGAAGATGAAATCTCAAAATAGTTTTGATTTGTATTTCTGATGACTAAGGATGTTGAACATTTTTAAAGTAATTTTTAACTATGAGAATTTTATCTATCTGCAGTTAGCCTACCTACCTGGCAAGAGTGGCCTGTGGTTTCCCAAGGAGTACCTGCTGGAAGTGCCAACAGGGAAAAAGCAATTCATTGGGGATAAGATGTTAGGAGAGGGGAGATATAGGGAATACACTAGAGATGAAACTTGAGAGGCTACAGCAGGTATTCTGCTTCATATCTTGGGATAAAATGGGAAATGGAGGGATTGAACCTGAAAGACCTAAGGGATTGGGAAGAACTACTCTCAGTCTACTTCCTACATTGGCCACAGTGATCTCTTGTAGACAGACTTATTTTTTCCTGCCCACTGTTTTCTACATACCCAACATGGACAGTGAATATCAATTATAAATGCATAGTTGATAGCTGAGACTTACTAGAATCTAGCTCTTACAACTTAAATCACCCCTTTTTTATTCTACATTCTACCACATGTCATTACACCTCCTGTTTCTGCTTTGTGTCTCGGTGTTGATTACTCTGATGCTGCCTTTTTTTGTTACCTAGTGACTTTAGACTAGATTTCCTACCTTACCTTATCTTGTTCAGCTATTGACAAATCAGGTACTTTATTAAATCAATCACAGCACAATTTATACAGTTTACAGAAAGGTTATTCCACAACAGTTCATGGGTTTCCGGGGTGTAGGTTTTGAACTAAAAGAAAATATGTTTAATATAGAACTTCCATAATCTTTGCAAAAGTTGTAATTATAGTTTTACATTTTTTATAAGC
Organism: Sigmodon hispidus; assembly: GCA_004025045.1. NCBI lineage: Eukaryota > Metazoa > Chordata > Mammalia > Rodentia > Cricetidae > Sigmodon > Sigmodon hispidus. Next base: position 61,499 of record PVIH01007004.1, read on the forward strand.
ATGTTTACTCAGATTTATCAATTATGGGTATAAAGGGAAAATTCTGTTGTTTCTGTTTTAGACTTTTACATTTTTTGATAAATTAATTCTTGAACCTGATCTATGTAACTTTGATATTAATTTCTCTCTCCATATTCTTCCATGTTTTTTCCACTCTTCCACAAATTTATGATCTCTGTTTCTTAAAGTGTTATTGTCACATGCTCTCATGTATATATATATATGCAAATGTGAATGGACAAACACAGATATATTTATATAATTGACAGTACAGTTAACATTACTCATATGTACAAGTGTTCAGAAGTCAACTAATCTATGAAAAACATGCTAATAAGATAGCAAAGGTAATATGGCATTCCTTGCATTATTAATCCTTATTTAAAATTTTTATTTTGTTAATAATTATTATAAACTTATCTATTTCACATGGCTCTTAATTATAACTAATATACTTAAACTTCTAATTAGGACTTCAAAAACAATATGTGTTATGTTGAATGAAACAATCAGGCTTAATATCATTTTAATCATTGCCACAAAATTATAATCATACATTTTAGGAGCATATTTTTTTAATGAAAAGAGACCCTTTTAGAACAACTGCAAATGAGAGGACACATATGTTCATAATCTGTATTCATAATTGCTTGATTTAGAAACTTGTGACAATTCAAGCAATCATATAGGAAGACAATTGTTTATATAAAACCACTGAAGAGGTAAGAATGAATATTTTACTAAATGGGAAGATTTGCATATTATATGAAACAAAAATTGAGAAGAGGATGCTAATTTGCTCAGTTAGTTAAAGACTGATGTGTTGTTCTGCAGTGTATCTCTATCACTTGCCTGTATGGCTATTATTAGAATATGTTTAAACTTATGTGACAGGTACAAGTATGCATTCCTAGGAAAAAGCTGGAAAACTTTGGAGTAAGTAGTACATTAGCACTAGAGAAAGTTAATGGATTGGCATATTTTAAAAGGAATGTCTTCCAAATGCATTTTTTGGAAGTTAAAGCAAAACATAACAAAACAAGGCAAATAAAAAAGCCCAAGAAAATAAAACTAAAATAACTCTTTAAAAAGGGAAAGAAAAAGATCCACAAGTGATCAAATATAATCCATCAGATATAAACTCTCTTGATTTGAAGACAACTCATATCCATCATTGAACACAGAAAGAAAAGCGTTTGCTGAAGCTTATGTATGTGCTGAGTTGATGAAACAGGGTGATAATAAACTGAGACTTTTATAAAACACACTGTTATCACAGAAGACATAAGAAAAATATAAACTCCATAAAGTCTACTACAGAAAACAACTAAATAATATTTCACAAAATGAAATTCTGGCCTTCCTCCCATATGAAGCCAATATGTACTTTGATCATATTTGTTCACATAAAGATAAACGTTACCTTAAATGAAAAAAGAAAAATCACCTCAGAACACATAATGGACAAAAACAAGGTCAAGCACAAAAGAAAGTGAAACAAACTCTTTAAAATTAAAGATAGAAAAGTAATTTTTACATGAAATAAACTACATTATATCCAGGTTAAAATTAATACAAATAAAATTTAGTGTGAAGGATATGGGTATGATGGTGCATGTCTGATATTCTATCACTAACAAGGCTGAGGAATGCTGACAGAAATTAAAGACCAATCTCATACACATGGTTCATTTCAGTTGAGCCTTTTGCTACATGAGATGCTATAGTTCATATGTAAAAATAAAAACAAACAAAAGAATTAAATAATTAATAGAAAGACTATTATATACATTGATAAATATGTAGTGATATTCTTAAAAGTGAAATTTGTGACTTTGACATAGTTAATATTTAACATTAATATCTAAGTAAAAATTCTAGAAATTGAAAGAAAAAATACAAATATATTGAAGTAAAAACTTTTAACCAGGCTTATAAAAACATTTAGATTCATAAGTAGATATTCAAAAAAATGTATTTGTGCCTAATATTATTACTAATCAAGACAAAAGATATAAAAGATATTAAATTTTTCCTTTAAATTAGATAAATGTATAATAAAACAAGTAAAATGAAACTGTAAGGGAGAAAAAATATTTCTATTTTTTTGGGTTCAATGAGTTTTTTTTTTTTACCAAGTACCCAATCTCACATCTATTATGTATTATAACAAATAAATATATCTCTGTAACTGAAACTGCATTCCAATTCCAGTAAATCTCTACTGTGCCCAATCTGAACTCTCATTTATAATATACTGAATAAAGATTGACTTTCACTAAATGTTGCACCCTCTTAACATCCCTAAATTTCCAACTTGGCTGCTTAGTAAACATCTCCAATACTTTCATCATCTCTTTCTTTCTCAAAGCACAACATTTCATTCAATTTATTTAAAATAGATCATGGGGCTGGAGAGATGGCTCAGAGGTTAAGAGCACTGACTGTTCTTCCAGAGGACCTGAGTTCAATTCCCAGCACCCACATTGTGGCTCACAGCCATCTATGATGAGGTCTGGTGCCCTCTTCTGTAAAACTGTATGCATAATAAATAAATAAATCTTTAAAAAAAATAAATAAAACAATAAAATAGATCATATACATCTCAGTTTCAAATGCTCATTAATAATATTCCAAATTTCAAATATTTCCAACATTAGAATTCAGATATATTTGTAGATAAAAATTGATGAGGCAATCAATTTAAATTGTACAGTTAAGGTTACCTGTAATACAATGTAACTGTTTCCCTCAAAAGAAAAGAATATAAATGTTAGCTATAATACGAAGAGTGATGTCTCAGAAGAAATCTTAATACTGAACCGATGACCTTGGGCTTCTGCCTTGAAAAATAATTTTTAAAAAAGTTGCTATGTTGCTATTTTTCACTTAGCCAGTGTGATATACTGTGTTATGGAAACCTCAGAAAGTCATGTCCATTGCATGGGAATCCTTCTAACTAGTTTAAGAAATGTTATGCTATTTATAAGGACTCTAACAGAAAATACAGTAGTCAGGCAGTTAATAAACTGTTTTCTTAAAGAGAAGATTAACTACGTATTTTTAAAATAATTATAAATAAGCTCAAGTATTTTTACCTTAGATAGATATTTTAAATAATAGTCAAAGGAAGACAATCCTATCAGAAAAAGGTACAGAAACTAGTTATTTCTTGTTGACATAACTTGCACTTGCAACATATTTTATGTGGACTAGTATTTTCTGATAAATATTAAATGAAGGTTAAGTATTATATAAAATACAATATTAAATAATTGCTGACCTTTTAACCTTACATATTCTTTGTCTATGCATTATGACTTCTCATTTTCTGTTTTTGTATATTTGTGTGTATGTATTTCTGCATCTATATATATTTCTGAAGCTTTTTTTTCTGTTCATTTGTTTTGTTCTTTTCATACTTGTGTGTTTCTGTTTTATTTAATTTTGTTTTATTATTTTTCTATAAATGTCTGAATGTTTTATAGCAGGAGACAAGAACGATGTAAAACAGGGTGGGAGAAAATTGGAGGAGTAAAAATTGTAATCAGAAAATACTGCAAACAAATTTTATTTTATTTTCAATAAAAAAAACAATGTTCTAAGGCTGAATGGTTATGTTGTTTGGAGACCTTGGCCACAAAATCTCTTTCTGAGGATGTTTTACTCACTATTTTTCAATGTTTAAGTCATATTTACAATGTGCATTTTAGCAAGAGTTTCTGGCCTGCCCTAGCCCTGAAATATGGACCAGCAATTCCAAATAATTACACAAACTTTTAAACTAATTACATGCTGTTTTGCCTATGGATAAAGATATTACTTGCCAACACTTACTTTTAACTAACCCATGACTAGCCAATAGTGCCTTTTCTCAGAGCAGCATTTTGTCTTCTTTCCTCTGTGTTGCTGGCATCTCTGCTTTGTTCTTCCTTTTCCCAAACTTTCTTAGTGTAGTAATCCCACACACACTTCCTGTCTGCCTTCTGACCAATCAGTATTTTATTAATCCAGTAAGAGGCATAAATATTTACAAAATACAAGAGCATAATTCCACAGCAGTGCATATAATTGACTATTTTAGTTATTGTGACTTTGCCTCAGAATCAGGAAGATGCTACCCAATCATACCTCATTCTGCCTCTTGCTCTGAGTCTAGCACACCTACTTGTTTGAGCAAGGAGAGTGCAAACTTTTCATTGTCTTTAGAGACATCATTCAAGAGCACATTGATATATGTAAATTTAGAAAAAGCTCTGATAAAAACCCAGGATTATATGCTGACACCATCTCTTTTTTCTGTATTATTCTCTACCAATCCCTGAAAAAAAATGAAATTTTTCCATTCAAACATGTAGAGATTCAAGGAGATCACTCTAGCCTTTTTTCCACAAAGCCAGTTTGTTATAAATTAATGGGCATTTTTAACAGTGTCATGGATGGTAGGCCTTCTGTAAGTAAATACATTTGAGTCAAATCTTGTAATATTCAGTTCAAAAGATTATCTGTTGCATGGAGAGATATACTATATATATATAGCATACTTTTAAGATTCAGAATTTCATATTTCATTTTTTCTCATTTAGTTTATTTTTCTTTAGTCTATATTGATTTTTATATAAATTTATCCACTCCCATTCTTTTTATAATTAAGACTTATAATTAATTCCTATCTCTCTCATTATTTCCTTAAACTACACAAAATAATATTATACTAAATATTTTAATTGTTTCTTATTATACTATAATATATGCCAGTTACATTACATTTCTTTTAAAAAATCATTTCTTTATTATGTAGAAAATCTGTGACAGTAAAAATATGAAATGACCGATTTTTGATTGGAAATTATACCAGGAACAGAAATTATTTATTGTTTTCTCATAGAGGATATCAAATGCTCTGTAAAAAGAGAGAACAAAAACTGATGAGTTTTTCAATATCATCTTCAAGAGAGATAAGTATAATGTTATATAATTATATAGTATATGTGTATTGTCATTACACATATAAGTCTATAGAAAACACATATATCAAGAAAGACAAAAAATTCATCAAAATTCTGTATCAATTTATGATTATTGGAATTAGAACATTCAAAGTGATAGTTTCTTTTCTTAAAGTGTAACATAACAAAATGCCAGGGTGAACCCCACTAATGAGCGGAACAGGAGAAAGTATGCACCATCTCAGGTATTTATCAACATTATGAAGTGATATTAGGCAGTGCAATTAGGCAAGATAAATCAATATTCAACATATAAAGCCATTCATGATGTCTATCAGCACATTAGTGGACAAAAAATTGTTGTACATAGACATAATTTCATTTTCTACAAACACATAGGAGAGGTAAGTCATGATACTCTCAAGCAATAAACAGATGTGAAGATCTTTACATAAAATAAGATGTTCAAGAAAGACATTCATGCAAACAAAACACATATATATTTTATTGATATAAATATAGTTATTGTTAACTCTTCCACATTTTAAATTCTTTTTACTGTTTTTTTTCTTGATAAACACAAAATAAAGAAGGAAAAAAATTTATAAATAAATTTTATTAACTTTATTATATAATATATAATTATAAATATATATAACATATAAAATAGATATATAAATATATAAAATTAATAAAAGTATAAGGTGAAGAGCCGCTTATGATTCTCATCTTCAGCCTATAAATTTAGATAAACACACTATCACATAAAACTAACACTCAAAAACAGGCATCTTTGCTGACAGAATAATAATCTAGTAATTTAAAGTATACAGGAAGGATGTTGGTATACAAAGAGTATCCTCCAAGTTTACTTTCAACTACTACTCCATGTTAGGTAAGAATCTGAGCATTGCATGTTAGTTTCCTGAGGGATGCTAGGCACAATTCTCTGCAGCTAATGAAAAGTGACTGCCATTTTAAACATCAAGCATATTGCTGATCATTTCAACCTCACCTTGCTAGTGTTGAGTAATTGCTTTTAAAGTCTTGGCCACCCAAGTTAATGTTTCAGTTTTAAATTAAAACATGGAATTAATTTGGCCAGAATGTCCCTTTTTGGGGAACAGATAAAATTATAAAAAGTCTAATTAAAACCACATCAGATTAAGAAAGAGGAATCAGAGATACTTTCAAGGCCAAAACATAATGGATGAATTACTTGAAAACATTGGACTGTGAATTTAACAAAGACAAAGCATCAATGTATGTTTTAGAAATTTATAGCTAACAGCATTTCTAGTGTGCACCACAAATCTTATACTTACATCTCTTAAGAATTATATAATTCAAAAAAAGAACATACACTCTACTAGCCAGCATCATATAAATCATAATTAAATACAGTGACTTTTTGATATCATTAACATTCTCTTGTTCATACCTTCAAAATATAATTGAATTTCCTACTCTGAGAAATCGCCAGTGGTTTCTCTTCATGCACACTAATAACATCTGACTGACTGTGGCTTAGAGGCCTTCTCAAAGAGCATTTGCATTTTCCAAAGTTCTTGAGGTATGAATGTCATGGGTCAGATTTCTGAGAGACTATAAAGAGGCTATCAGACCTTTCTAAAATTCTTGAAATTTTGTTATAAGCTATACCCTTATGCTTGAGAAGACTGCCCTTGTGCACATTTAGTTTAACCTGTAGTATGACTCTGCATATCAATTGCCTTCTGTATCTTCTAGAAAAATGAACAGTTTCTAAATTCTCTCTTCTTTCCTATAATCACTCTTTAGCATTTAATTAAAAAATACCATCTTCCTCTTATCTGTATAGATTTAATTGGTAAATGATAACCACAGTGCTATTCTTTTTTTTCATTTCTTTTTTTTTCTTTATTTATTTTGTATTTATCAAAAAAACAGTAAAATGGATTTAAAATGCTAAAATGTTAACAATAACTATAAAGAGGATAAAAATCATAAGTATGGCTTATCAAGGGTGATAATGCAAATAAGATTGCTACACATATATTTACTTTGTGTTCAGCTTTCCCTCTGAATTTTTTTTCCATCCCTGTATATCCTTATTCAAGGTCCCTTCCCCCTCCCACCACATCACGTCATTTTTCTTCTCTGCAACTCCCCATCCCCTCCCTTGGCAGGGAGCAGACAGTCCTATGGTCCCACTGACCCAATAATGCTTGGATCAGTCTTCACTCCCGGCCAAATCCAGTTTTGTCCCCCCTTCCTCAAGAGTGAGTCAGGTGTTCCTATAGATGGACTGGGATTTGAAGGGTCAGTCCAGGGTGTTTCTGATCCCAAGCTGTTCAGTGGTTGTGGTTTGCAGCTTGGGCATGCTTGGTTTTTTTTTCTTGTTTGTTTGTTTAGAGACCACTAATGAGTGAGTACATCCCCTGCTTATCTTTCTGAGATTGTTATACCTCACTCAGGAGGATATTTCTTAACAAGCATGGATTACTTAATTGTTGTAAAGGCGGCTCTACCATGAGTAGAATAAGCCTAATATGTCTACTGCATACCATTTTCTTTCTCAATGAGGCTATTTCTGTGAACTTCTACAGTCACAGTATTTTCAACCTGTTTTTTTTTTTCAGTGTTAAATGAACAAATGAAGGTATACCCAATAATGAGAAATAAAACAGAACAATTCAAGTATTCTAAGATAAAATTCTTTATATCTCCTTACAGGTAAAGTTTTGTGTCAGAAAATATGTAGATATTGCAAGTCTATGATCCTTCTAATTTTATTATTTCTGTCAATTAACAATTAATAATTCATTGCTATGTATAATGTCAGAAATATTATTTTCATATCAGAACTTTTATCTATTTAAACTCTGGCTTACTTAAGGAATTATCTTCAAAACAAAACAACAAATATTATAAAAAATAAGTTTGCATATTTCCAGGTGCTGAGAGCAGTATCTGGTTACCACTCTGAAATAAGACCATAAACACTCTCTCTCTGTGTGTCTCTCTCTGTCTCTCTCTGTTTCTCTTCTTTCTCTCCTTTTTCTCTCTTTTCTCTCCCTCTCTCTCTCTCTGTCTCTGTCTCTCTCTCTCTCTCTCTCTCTCTCTCTCTCTCTCTCTCTCTCTCACACACACACACACACACACACATACACATACAGAGGCACACACACAACAAACACATACAAAATCAAAGTTTAATGATTTCTTATTAAAAATTTATTGCTTGTATTTCTTACTGAATAAATACTGCTGAGAAAAATTATAGTCTATTGTTAGTTGATTTTTGTTTCATATTGTGAGAAGAACATAAAATCTACCCATTTAAATCTTTATATAACAATATTGATAACTATGTAAAATGTTTACTATAGAAATTAGTCTTTCATCTAAAATAACTTAAATTTATTTTAAGTTAAAAGAGGTGAAAGAAATACTCGAAGATTTCATTGCTCTATGTGTCTGTTATTGCATACATATATGAATTTGAACATGCATAAATATACAATTATCACTTTAAAACTTTTGAAGAAGATATGTTAACATATGGTTGAAAACTTGTGGGAGGCAATTATGAAATGCTATCATTTTGTTTTGTTACAAATGGTTGAGTAATTTTTATATTCATTATCTCAAATGCATGTTCTTTCTTTGTATTAAGAAGGTTCCAATTACTCTTTACTAGATATTTTAATGAAAACAATTAATTACTGAAACTATACTCACAATAATGTGCTATAGAATATTTGTAAATTTTTTCTGATTCATCTGTAGCTGCCCTTTTTCCTTTACTTCCTTTTCCCTGTTCTTGCTCATCTCTCATAACTTTATTCAACTCTCTACTTATAAAAGATTTTATCTTCCACATATTTATAGAAACAGTAAGTCTTTCTTTCAGTAGCTCATTTTATTAAATGTATGGCCTGATAATCAGTGTTATAAAATGGTGCTATTATGAGTGAAAATATTCTGTTATGTATAAATGCTATATTTTCTTTATCCATTAGTCCATTGAATGCTGTCTAGGTTGATTTCATACTTTTATTATTGGGATAGTGGTATAATGAACATGAGGATTCAGATTTGCTTTTGATATTTGATTTTTTCTTTTTGGTATATGTGGTAGTTTGAGTGAGTATGGCTCCAATGGGCTCATATATTTTAGTATTTGAACTTCATTAATGGAACTGTTCATAAAGTATTAGGAGGTCTTGTCAGAGGAGGTTGGGGAAGGCTTTGAGGTCAGCTCTCTCTGTTTCTTGTGGATCAAGATGTGGACTCTAACCTGTTCCTGCCCTCACTTCTCAATCAGAAACTCTAATCCTTTGGACTCATTAGTCCAAATATGTCCTTTATTTTATAAGTTGCCTTTGTCATATTATTTTGTCACAAAAAACAGAAAAGTAACTAAGATAGAAGTATATATATATGCAATACTGTGATTATATGTTAGTTCTAATCCAGGTTGTCGGAAGGAACTGTTATTTTATATAATTATTCTACTGGCTTTCATTCTATTCACAATATATGAAGATTACTTTCTCATAGAATTCTCTTCAATATTTTTAATTTTATCTTTATTATAACTGATATAATCACATTAATATGTTATTGCATTGCAATTTTAATTTTCATATCCTTGGTGATTAGTGAATAAGTCTTTTTGCATAAACTTAAGTTTAATTTTTATATCTTTATTTGGAATATGTCTATTCAGACCACATGCTTATTTTAAAATAAGATTACTTATTTTGGTAGAGTTTTGACTCAAGTTATTTGAGTTCCATATCTATTCTAAATACTAATATTTTACCAATACAGTAACTTGAAAATATTTTTAAACTAATTTGGTCTTTGCTATGAACAATTTTAGAGTTTGAGGTAAGCCTTAATATATTTTCTTTGAGCAGCAGGGTATATAGCACAGTGGTAGTCTTCATGTTTTACATATATTATACACCTTGTTCAATCAGCTACATGATAAATGAATATTCAATTTAAGCTAAGTTGCATGTCATAGAGCATCTATTTCTTTCAAATGTAGAAATATTTAAAAATGATATCACATTAAACAACAGAGTAAGCAAGACAAGGGCAAGAGGAGCTGAATGCAGGTGTACAACAGCCTACTCCTGTGTTTGTAGTTCACATTCATCTCTCAGTAAAGACATGTCTTAGAAATCCTTTACTCAAGTCCTTAAACAGAGGTATGGTGAATCAACAATGATGCCAATTATTGCCATAACCCAGTTGTATCAGAATGTATGTTAAAATAAATTAACAATTATTATCCAAATTGACTTCTACAATGCATCAAGTGAATATTCTATAATTGGGATAGAGAAAATAGATCATAAAACATCTAGAATTTGTCTTTTTCTATAATCACATATTAAATACTTAGTATATAGCATGCTATAGTCTAGAGAAATCATGATGAATAAAATATTGTTCTTACCTTCAAATAACACAGAATTTGGAGTTCAAAAAAAAAGAATAAGTGAAGTGGAATATGTTAAGCTTTAAAATGAAATATTGACATAATGCTATATTATCATAAATGGAAAATGCTTCTTCCAGTATTCATCTGACTTCACTTCAAATTTTATAAGCCAAAAGACTTTAAACTTTTCATATTTAAGTGACCATTTCAAAGTGGAAAATCAATTGAGTCTAAATAAAACCTGTAACCTTTACTGCTTTTGATATTACTCTGTAGATTATATCAGAAAAAAATGGCAGGACCGGATTTTAAGTAACAGCATGCATTAGTTATCTGTCATCAAGTAAATATTGTTCAATTTTTCCTTTTTTTGTAAATCTAATTATATAGTAGATTTACTTGTTTTAGAATAAATTAGAAAATACATAAGTAATTTTATTATTTCATATGCCTTTTGAATAGTGCATTTACTTTGTGTTGATTACTGTTCTTTTATTTTTTCATTTAAAATGTTTTATACATTTTATGTTATAGAAAGCAACCTCTCAATTATGAATGGCTGAAAGGCACCTGAAAAAGTGCTCATCATCTTTAGCCATCAGAGAAATGCAAATAAAAACAACTTTGAGATACCACCTAACACCTGTTAGATTGGCTAAGATAAAAGGCACAGATGACAGCCTATGTTGGAGAGGATGTGGATCAAGGGGAACACTACTCCGTTGTTGGTGGGAGTGTAAGCTTGTTCAGCCACTTTGGAATGCAATATGGCGGTTTCTCAGAAAATTGAGAATCAATCTCCCCAAGGACCCAGCAATACCACTTCTGGGTGTATACCCTAAAGGTACACAGTCACACTCCAAAGGTGTGTTCATAACAGCATTACTTGTGATAGAAGGAACCTGGAAACAACCTAGATGTACCTCAACTGAAGAATGGACTAACAAACTGTGGTACATCTACACAATGGAATACTACTCAGCAGTAAGAAAAAATGATATCCTAAAATTTGCAGGCAAATGGATGGATTTGGAGAATATCCTCCTGAGAGTGGTATCACAAACTCAGAAAGATAAGCAGGGGATGTACTCACTCATTAGTGCTCTCTAAACAAACAAACAAGAAAAAAGCAAAGCATGCCCAAGCTGCAAACCACAACCACTGAACAGCTTGGGATCAGAAACACCCTGGACTGACCCTTCGGATCCCACTCCACCTAGAGGAACACCTGACTCACTCTTGAAGGAGTGGGGACAAAACTGGATTTTCCAGGGGTGGAGACTGAACTAAGCATTATTGGATCAGTGGGATCATGGGACTGTCTGCTGCCTGCCCAGGAAGGGGATGGGGAGTTGTGGAGAAGAAAAAATGACCTAACGTGGCAGGAAGGGGGGGGACCTTGAATAAGGATATACAGGGATAGAAAAAAAAATTCAGAGGGAAAGCTGAACACAAAGTAGTTTTTTGTGTAGCAAATTATTTGTATTATCACCCTTGATAAGTCATGATTATGATTTTTATTTTCTTTATAGTTATTGTTAACTTCTTAGCATTTTAAGTTCAATTTACTGTTTTTCTTAAAAATATAAAATAAATAAAGAAAAAGAAAGAAAGCAACCTCCCACAATTACACTTTGCTTATATATATACTTTTAACGTAAAAATAATAGAGCAGCAAAAATATTAAAGGTGATGACTCGTTAATTAACTAATTAATTAATTTTTAAAGATTTTCATCATGAATAAAGTCACATTTTTCTATTCGTGTATATCCTTGTTAAAGGTCCCTTCCCCCTCTCATACCCTCCAGTCATTCTCTTTTCTCCACATCCGCCCATCTTCTCCCCTCCATGGGCAGGAGGTCCCAAGGTCCCAATATTACTCAGTTTAGCCTCCACTCTTGGCAGATCCAGTTTCTTCCCCCTAACATCAAGATTGAGTCAGGTGTTCCTCTAGATGGAGTGGTATCCAAGGTGTCAGTCCAAGGTGTTTCAGATCCCAAGCTGTTCAGTGGTTGTGGTTTGCAGCTTGGAAATGTTTTGCTTTTTTGCTTTTTTGTTTAGAGTATACTAATGAGTGAGTACATCCCCTGCTTATCTTTCTGGGTTTGAGATAATTCCCTCAGGAGGATATTCTCCAAATCCATCCATTTGCCTGCAAATTTTAAGATATAATTTTTTCTTACTGCTGAGTAGTACTCCATTGTGTAGATGTAGCACAGTTTGTTAATCCATGTGGGGCATCTAGGTTGTTTCCAGGTTCTAGCTATTATGAATAAAGCTGCTATGAACATAGTTAAGCTAATTCCTTTGAAGTACAAATGTCCATCCTTTGAATATATGTCCAATGCTGTATCCTTTGGGAGCTTCTTTCTCAGTTTTCTGAGGAACTGTCATACTGCATTCCAAAGTGGCAGAACAAGTTTACACTCCCACCAATGGAGGAGTGTTCCTCTTGTTCAAAATCCTCTCTAGCATAGGCTGTGATCTGTGCTTTTGATCTTAGCCATTCTGACAGGTGTAAGGTAGTACCTCGAAGTTGTTTTGATTTGCATTTCTCTGATACCTAAGAATGTTCAGCAATTATTCAAGTGCCCTCAGGCATTTGTAATTCTTTTGATTTTTTTAATTGAGGGAGTTAGGATTTTGGGCTCTAGGTTCTAGAGTTCTCTATATATTTTAGAGATCAGTGCTCTGTCAGCTTTTGATTTGGTGTTATCCTCATTGAAATTTTTCAATGTACAGGGAAGTATCAATATATGTTCAAATTGTACTGCCCTTTTTTCAGTAATAAAATACTAAACTCCTTTCTTCCCATGATGGTTTGACTGAGAAGTCCCCCATAAGTCTCATACATTTAAATATTTCCTTCTTGGTTTGTAGCATTTGAAAAGGAATAGGAGATGTGGCTTTTTTGGTGGTGTCTCCTTGTAGGTGGTGAAAGGCCTTTCATCATTCCCAGAGGGCTTTTTTCGTTTCCTGTTTGTGGGTTGGGATCTAAATGCTGAACTGCTGCTCCAGTGCCATGAATGCCTGTTGCCATACTACCTACTGTGATGGTGATGGACTGGATTACAATTTTAGAGCCATAAAGTCCCAAGTTAACCTTTTCTTTTCTACATTACCTTCGCCATGGTATTTTATCATGGCAATAGAGACTTAATTAGGACACCCCCTTTATAAATCATTGCTTTTATTTTCCACATTCACTAATACTACATCCTAGAGGCTGAAGATAAAGCTAAGCTCTTGATATTTACCGGTGATTTTGTACTTTGTATTAGAAATATATCTTATGGTCCATGAGAAAAATATCTAAAATATGTTAGCTATACCACAAAGCACTTAGAATACACGAGTGTGTGTGATCAGTCCTAAACTTTATTTGCTTTATTGAAATATTCAGACTACTTAGAATGATGTACAGTTTTTTTGACAGCTGTTTATGGATTTTTTTGCAAAAAAAAATGTTATTTGTCATTAAATCAGAGATAGGCTGTACCTAGATTTTGATAGATACTTGCCTATGAGTAGTGGAACAATCTAGATGATGCAATAGAGGGATATTAGATAATTTTCCTGAAAGATATTCTAGTATTTCTGAGGCCAAAGTGGCTTAGCACACCAAACAAAACACCTGCTAACTGAGTTGGGTTCAAAATAGCTGGTATGTTTCTGTAATAAATCACTTGTCTGTTATGCCAAGAGTTGTGCAGTGAAAACAATTTATTGTTATATGTGATGGTGACACCAGACAAAACTCGATGCCACAATAACTTACTATTAAAAGAACTAAGAATTTTTATATAACTGTGAAGAAAATATATCTTTTAAAGCTATCAATGAATTTGTTATAAATACTTACACAACTTACTACAACATACCTATAACCTCAAAACCAAATGTTTATTTTATTTCAACAGATATAATTTGATTTAAGGATATTGTCTTATATGATTTTACTTTGTTGTTTTTTACAATAATGACTTGGAGGGAGGTAAGGTGGTATTGTAACTGAAATATTTTAATGAAAATAGAAGAAAGAGCTATTTCTAATCTGCATAGTCCTGTTAATAAATAGTAGTTTTCACCATCTAATAGCAGGGAAAGTTGCCAAAAATCATTACAACTAAACTAATTACCAATAAGAAGTGAGATATCTCATTTTTTAAAAAAAAATCAAGAATTGCAGAAGTCTGCTTTTCCTTAAATAAAGACAATTGTATGTATCAAGTATGACCTGTAAATTAAGATATCAATAAATACTTTTTTCCACAATCAATCCTGTCACCTACTACTAGCCAATGTAACTGTAGTTTATCCATCCTTACCAGAGAGCTCCCTGCTCAGACCTTCATAAATAAATTCAAGTAGATGTGGAAAATTTGCTCGAGTTTTCTGCCTTAGTACCTGCTGCTCCACCTTGCACCTTTATTATGAGGTGTTTTCTTTATTCTTCCTCAGCTTGTCCCTAAAGGTTTCTACCTGTCTTGATGACTTCCATCTCCCTTTTAGAGTTCAAAATACTAAAAAGTGTTAAGAACATAGTCTAGGTTAGGTTTTGCTTAGGAAGAGTATAGCTGCGTTGATCTGCCCTGACTACATAACGTGTTTCTACATCACACTCAGCGATACTTACTTTCTTACTTTTGCAGAGATTGTTCAATGTGTAATCTGTTTTGATTTACCTTTGAATCAACAGCATGGTGAACATTTTGGCTAATGTGGTCTAGCATGACTTACAATATGTTTCCAATAAAGTTTATTAAAATCTACATTTTTATTTAAGATAATGAATCAGTAACTTTTATTGTCTTCTTAACACTTGTGGGTACTTGCAAGTTTATGAAAGAATTCGTTTTCAGCATTTGTGCTTCTAAAGATATAGGAAAACTCAAAGAGAAGGAGACAGATAAAGAAATGCCTTATCAGTGGTGCATGTAGTGCATTTTCATTTATTGATTAAATTTATCTTCTTCTGTGAGCAAAATTCATAATGTCCTCCAAAATTACAATAACAACAAAAATTCCTGATCACAAATCATTAGAACTTATCTAGTAATAATAAGAAACCTTGAAATTTTGTAAAAAAAAAATTCCAAGCATGACACAGAGGCACAAATTTTGACATGGTATTAGCAGCATGGTGCTGATAGACTTGCTCGATGCTAGAATTGCAGAAACTTACCACTTAAAAAGATAATATTTGTAGCACTCAATAAAACACAAACCTAACAAAATGAGGTATGCTTATAATTGTCTCTGCTGTTACTTTAAGAAATTTACAACATTGTAGGTCTGTTTCCACCAGAATCATCATCATCATCACAGATGTATGAGAAGTTCCTTATATTATGATGTTATGGAAGCTACACTGTCACTAGGCAATGACAGTTTAGGGCTTGCTCTAATTTCAAAGGACTACCTCCATATACATAGCCTAAAATGTTACACAAGGCATGGCTATGTTTATGTTTGTATATTTATAGACTCTCCATTCTGTTACTTTCATTTATGAGCCTATATTTTTTTCTGTCACATAATTACTTATGCGTTAATGTATCATTCTTTTTATTACAGTGTCTTGGGAACTAAAGTAGGTGTTATAAGTCTCGAGGACTTGCCTCATTGTAAAATTTGCATTTTCTGTTATGTTACCTTTGGGACTCCTAAAATATTTTATAAATAATAACTACAAAACCTTGTTGAACATTTTATGAGGAAAGCATGGAATTTGTGCTTAAAATTAGGAAGACTTGATACTCTAGCAATATTAATTTTCATCCAAGCATTTGTCCATCTACTCAGATAATCTTTAGTTAGCCGTACTAATATTTTATAGTTTCCTAAATATAAATATTACATGTTTATATTAGAGTTATAAGCATTGTAATTTTTTGATGTCTCTGTAAGTGTCATTGACTTTTAACTTCACACTTAAAGCAGATATTATTGATGTGAATGAAAGAAATTGATGTGCATTTTGACATAATAAACATATTAATATTTTCCAAAGTTTTTTGTATTTATTGGAGAAATTTCTGCATGAAAACTAAGGTTTGCTGTGAGTTAAATAAAAAAAAACTTTTCTCTGTTATTATGCATGATTTTTCTTGTCTTATTTCACTAGCTAAATCAACCTACATTGGAAGAAGATTTATTTTCTTCCTTCTAATTTTCAAATGTGTGATAGTTTTATGTGTGAACTTAAAAATACTTAATCTTTATTTAGCCAAGCATTGATTTCGTGATGGTTTGGTAAAGCTGTTGTGTAGGTGTGACTAAATCACTGACTTTATAAAAAATGAATTCTTTTAAGTTACCTCACAGGAGTTGATATACATTTGGAAAAATTTCAGATAACAGTTGACATTTCCCAGAGTACGGACAAATTCTGCCTATAAACTGTAGCATCAACCCAAGCAAAAACTTCTCTAATCTGCCTTTCCCAACAGCTTGCTCAATTGGACATATATTTCTAGCTAGCCTTCGCAACTTCAAAATTTGTGTCTTGATATCAATCAACCTATCTCTTTCTAAGCATCATAATATTTTCCTTTGTTGGGAGCCTGATTGGTGCCACAAATATAGCATCTCCTTTAGGCATTGCATTATTAATATTGTGTTATGCAATGATACTCAGTTTCACCAATTATGGGCACTTTTTGAAGAGTTTCAAGCTTTGCTTGGTCTTATAAATTTTGAGTTGTTTGATTTTTATAATGCTATAGGTCTCAAAATATTAAGGTTGAAATTGTCAGCCTCAATCTACTATTTTATGTATGAACAAGTCAATATAGAAATAAATATTCAAAATGCAGTACTGAATCATTACTGGAGTATTCTACCAAAGGGCCAGCTTTTGAATGCAATTTTAGCTGTGTTCAGAAGTAGTTTCCACTGAAGAGTTGATGACTGCTGTTACTCATACCTTTATACAAAATAAAACTTTCTATTGTAATATATATATATATAACAAAAAATCAATATACCATAATAAATGATAACAAAACAAATATTTATAATCAACTGACATATTAATTAAAATCTCATCCATATGTTAAATGTTTTAAATGAAAACATTCAGTTATGCTTTGCAAAATGTTTTAGCATCTGCCAAATAATTTATCCATAGAATGTATGCATATTTCACTGAAGGCAGGAACAATTGCCTGTTTATTTTTTAATTTTAAATGAAACATTTAATTTAATTTACTATACATACTTTATGTACTTCAGGATTTTTTTCCTGTCAATGTTTTGAATTTACGCTAGAATTAAAGGCTAATAACTGACTGTTCTTCAGATTTATCAATACAATATTAATCAGCTGTATGAAAATGAAAAAGATCTTTACTCATATAAGAAGAGGACTAAGAGTCTGATTCATTACCTTTATATGCATATTTTAAATTGCAATTAGTGACTGTATTGTCCTTATTAAAAGATTTGCTTCAAAATAATAATGTTGTAAAGATACTTATGCACTTTCAAGAATCACACATATTATCATTGCATTTTGCATGTTATTAGCTCAGCAAAGTTAGTACAGAGACCATATGGCCCTGGATATCTTGGGACTCACTCTACAGGCCAGGCTGGCCTGGAGCTCTGAAGCTCAGAGATCTGCAGGGCTCTGCCTCAGTCCTGCTGAAATTAGAGACATGTGCCACCATGCCTGACTAACATCTTTAAATTCTAACATAAAATTTAAAAGGTATTGTCTTACTGTTCTTCCACACAAACCAGTAAAGTACAATTTTCATCCTGTAAAATATGAAATGTTTGTGGAAGACAGTTTTTCGAATTTGACCAACATATTAAATATTTTTGCTTAAGTATATATTTTGATAATTTTATTTTATATAAGGTATGTACATATTGTAGCTTCCTGATTAAATCACATTAGAATTTATGTAGTATAAAAATATTCAGGCCACTTGTACTGTTTATTTAGTGTTCTCTTATGGAGCATTGTGTCATGAATATTATGGGCCTATTATTCTTTTGTAGCTTTAAAAATTTCTAAATTAACTACACAATAATTTTTGCATATATAAAAAGCAATCTTGCTTAAAGATCACCCTTTTATCTTGTATATCCACATTCACAAAGATATTCCTATGTATACTACTCACATTCACTTAAGATATCAGACTTAAATAACCTATAATCTCAGTTCATTAAGCATCAATATGTGTTAAAACAATATTCACTTATTTAATTTATCAACACATTTCAGATTGTTTATTCTAACCTTCTTCAAATTACAAATAGTATGTAGGCCTGAAAATAGCAGTAACTACACTCCTGATGCTTGTTTTCCTTTTAATTATTATTGAGGGCTGTAATTCTTCTGTCCTTCTGATTTATCACATTACATGTTCAGCAGGCCGCATACATTTTATTTATAACATCTGTTCATTGTATGATTTCTCTCTTGCAACTGATGTAATCCCATGCTGTTTTGTTCATTATGGTCTCTAAGCTCACAAAACTCAGTACTAATAACACCATTATCATCAGTATTGAGTGGGTGATCTGAACAAGAAATTAAAATTTATTATGCATGAAAAATACAAAAAATAATGATGTTATTTCTCACTGCTCCTAAATACCTCTTCAATTTTACCTTAACTCTGATAGTGAAGACAATGACAAAATGCTATACGTTATTTGGGTTGAATACTAGTCACCCAGTGCTATCATTCAAAGCACTATTATAAATGTAGCCAAAACATATTTGGTAATGATGTTGAAGCAAAATTCTGGACACCTGTGTTTCTTTGTGTATTTTGTGTGTGTGTTCTGCTCTCTCTCTCTCTCTCTCTCTCTCTCTCTCTCTCTCTCTCTCTCCCTCCTTCCTTCCTTCATCCCTCCCTTTCTCCCTCTCTTCCTTCCCCCTCCCTTCCAATCTCTCAAACTTTCCCACTCCTGGCAAATCCAGTTTTGTCCCCCCTCCCTCAAGAGTGAGTCAGGTGTTCCTATAGTTGGAGTGGGATCCTAAGGGTCAGTCCAGGATGTCTCTGATCCCAAGCTGTTCAGTAGTTGTGGTTTGTCGCTTGGGCATGCTTGCCTTTTTTTCTTGTTTGTTTGTTTAGAGACCATTAATAAGTGAGTACATCCCCTGCTTATCTTTCTGAGATTGTGATACCTCGCTCAGGAGGATATTCTCCAAATCCATCCATTTGCCTGTGAATTTTAGGATATCATTTTTTTTTTTTTTTTTTTTTTACTGCTGAGTAGTATTCCATTGTGTAGATGTACCACAGTTTGTTAATCCATTCTTCAGTTGAAGGGCATCTAGGTTGTTTCTAGGTTCTTGGTATTACAAATAATGCTGCTATAAACATAGTTGAGCTAATACCTTTGGAGTGTGAATGTGCCTCTTTAGGGTATACACCCAGAAGTGGTATTGCTGGGTCCTTGGGGAGACTGATTCTCAATTTTCTGAGAAACTGCCATATTGCATTCCAAAGTGGCTGAACAAGCTTACACTCTCACCAACAATGGAGGAGTGTTCCCCTTGCTCAGCATCCTCTCCAACATAGGCTGTCATTTGTGCCTTTTATCTTAGCCAATCTAACAGGTGTTAGGTGGTATCTCAAAGTTGTTTTTATTTGCATTTCTCTGATGGCTAAAGATGAAGAGCACTTTTTCAGGTGCCTTTCAGCCATTCGGATTAAGGGGATACAAACTGGAAAAGAAGAAGTGAAATTATCTCTATTTGCAGATGATATGATTGTATACATAAGTGACCCACAAAATTCTTCCAAGGAACTGCTACAGCTGATAAACACCTTCAGCAATGTAGCAGGATACAAGATTAACTCAAAGAAATCAGTAGCCCTTCTATACCTTAAAGTTAGAAGAGCTGAAAAAAAAATAAGGGAAACATTACCCTTCATAATAGCTGCAAATAGTACTAAATACCTTGGAGTAACTATAAGCAAAGAAGTAACAGACCTATTTGACAAAAATTTTAAATCATTGAAGAAAGAAATTGAAGAGGATATCAAAAAATGGAAAGCTCTCCCATGTTCCTGGATTGGTAGGATCCACATAGTAAAAATGGCAATTCTACCAAAGGCAATCTACAGATTCAATGCACTGCCCATCAAAATCCCAACACAATATTTTAAGGGACCTTGAAAGAACAATACTCAATTTCATTTGGAATAACTGGAAAGCCAGGATTGCCAAAACAATTTTACTCAACAAAAGAACCTCAGGAGGTATCACCATCCCTGACTTCAAGCTATACTATAGAGCTAGAGTAATAAAAACAGCCTGGTACTGGCATAAAAACAGACTTTTGGACCAATGGAATAGAACTGAGGATCCAGACATTAACCCAAAAACCTATGAACACCTACCTGATCTTTGACAAAGAGGCCCAAAACATTCAATGGAAAAAAGATAGTATATTTAACAAATGGTGTTGGCATAGCTGGATGGAAGTGTGTAGAAAATGCAAATAGATCCGAGCCAGTCACCCTGCACAAAAATCAAATCCAAGTGGATCAAAGACCTCAACTTAAACCCAGGCACTTTGATCTTGATAGAAAAGAAAGTGGGAAATACACTTCTACAAATTGGCACAGGCGACCACTTCCTAAATATAACACCAGTGGCAGAGGCACTAAGACCAACAATCAATAAGTGGGATCTCCTGAAGCTGGGAAGCTTCTGCAAAGCCAAGGACACTGTCAATAGGACAAAACGCCAGCCTACCGAATGGGAAAAGATTTTCACCAACCCTATAAGTGATAGAGGACTGATCTCTAAGATATATAAAGAGCTCAAGAATTTAGAGCCCAAAACCTTTAATAACCCAATCAAAAAATGGGGTACAGATCTTAAAAGGGAACTCTCTCTTCTTTTACTTTCTCCTTTTTTGTCTGTTTGTTTTCTTTGCAATTTTGCTCATTTTCTGAACAGAAAGAATGGACCTGGTTGGGTGGGAAGTATCTGGGAGTAGTTGGCAGTGGGGAACCTTGATCCCCATATATTCTTAGAAAATAAATCATTCTTAATTAAAAAGAAAAATTTCTTAACTTTGTTAATGTGTGAACATACTGCTAGCTTTTCCCTTTTCCCATTAATTATACAGTTAATTTTTTTATTTAGTGTGTATATTTACATACCTTATGAGTCGGCAACTACATGCCAGTGAGCATGAAGAGTGCAGAAGACTGTTTTCAGGAGTCATTTTCTCTTTCAAATATGTGATTTAGTTATTACATACTATATTTACAGTTCAAAATACCACTTTTATTTTATGAAAGTGTGTCAATTAATTAATTTACTTTTGCTTTAGAAATCAAAATTTGGGAATTTTATATGTCAAGTTATGATCAGTCTTATTCCTTTCTAATTCCTCCCAGAACTGCTACCCTTTCCCTCCAAACTCAACTTTGTGGTTTCTTTTTCTTTTTGAGTAACTGAAATCCAAGTTTTGCTTTCATATGTGCTCTTGTATACGTAGATCTGCAAAGGTCACATGCTTAAGGAAAGCTGACAAATCCAGTTCTTTCCCCCCTCCCTCAAGAGTGAGTCAGGTATGATTCTTATCCTCTGTATAGTTATTGTTAACTCTTCTGCATTTTAAATTCTTTTTACTGTTTTTTTTTTTTTGATAAATACAAAATAAAGAAGGAAAAAAAATAACCCCCCCCCAAAAAAAAGGAAAGCTGACAGTCCTATGGCATCTATAAAATGGCAACAGCTTCCTAGTAAGTGGTGGGATTTTGTGTCCACTTTTCCTCGTTATGCTGGAATACTTAAAGCTTGAGCTTGCACAGGTTTCATGAATGATGTCACAACCATTTTGAGTCTACATTTGTAAATTCCCTCTTTCTCCAGAAATCACAATTTTTCTGACTCTTAAAAGATTTCTACCTCTTCCTTTACAATAATCTCTGAGTTCTGTGAAAGTGTGATATAGGTGTCTCAATTTGGGCTTCAAATCCTCAGTCCATAAATCTCTGCCTCTGAGCAGCTGTTTCTGTGCTAATCATCACATAATGCAGAGAGAAGCTTCTCCAATGAAAGTTTACACATGCTCTAATTCTCTCTCAAAGAATTAGATGTATACCTGATAAGGCATTATTTTTCCAACTTGAAAAATGCTTCTTTACTCAAGTGGTGGTGATTCTTACTGTCTGAAACCTTGAACATAGTCCAACATTTATGCAACATAATATTTAATAATTTTCTTCATCATAAACCAAAGAGATAGGAACATGTAATGCTATTAGATGAAGGTGTCTTTTTCATTTTTTCTCAATGCTATACTTAAAATGCTTCCATAAAAATAAATTTTGTGGATAGTCATTAAAACATAATAATTTCTTTAAATTAAAAAAATATGATTTAAAATGACATCACTGAATTTAATAAGATCATGGTAATATTTGTTTTATAGCAAACAAGGAATTTGTGTTATAACACAAAAATGAATTTTAAGATACTTCTCCATTTGACATTACAATGGTGGTATCAGCTTCCCTGTAGTTCACTCCCTACACAAGTGTTAACCATCAAAGTGAGTCTTCACAGCACCATGGATCAATAGATGTGCCACTTTGGATGCTGCAAGAAGTCAATGTACAAACATTGGTAAATTTTTAATGTTGAGAAATAGAGCTTGAAGAATGTCAGTTTTTATACATTTTTATTTGACACCTTCAGTGGTACCAGAGTGTTTGCTATGGACTGATGCTGGGCTAATTCACCATGGGATATCTTACCCTTTCTCAGGAAAGGATGATGGCTTGGGAGGAGGAAGCCTGAAAACTGATCAGAAGGGGTTGGGAGGAAAAAGGGAGTTGGAATAAGGGGCTTCATGGATAAAAGATGAGACTTTATTCTATAAAAATAAAAAAGAAGAATGCTTTCCCCCTTTATAGAATTTGCTTAGAGATAAAAAACTAGTCACAAATTAAAAGGATAATCAAAGAAACTATAACAAAAAGTGTGCTTATTTAAATTGAAGAATTAGTCGAAGTGGTGAAGAATGATGGAATTATCAATGTTTTCAGTTTTGCTGTGTAAGTATTAAGTATTTTACTCATTTGGGTTCAGGTATCATAAGTGACCAAATGTATTTTCCTTCTTTACCTCACACCATAGTTTGTATTTCCTTATATCACTAAAAGTAAAGATTAAAGTGAAGAATTCAAGTTAATTTCACTACTGAAAGTTAATTTGATTGGTATTTGGATTCATAGTATGTTAAAAAAAAGTCTGATGTGGCTAACACAGTAGGAATCCCAGCATTTTGAGGCTGAAGCATAGGAGTGTGATGTTTTGAGGTCATATTGTGTTATGTCGTGAGTTTGGACAGGCAGGGCAATGTAATAATAGTCTCATAAAAACAAGATATATAAAAGAAATAAAAGGACACAAAAAATAAATTAAGAACAACATCAAACTTCCAATACATCAATTTTATGTGCTATGTTTTTTCTTACAGATTCTTCATATTGTTAGACACAAATTTAGAATTTTCTAAGAAAAACTTGAGTAGAAAAGTGTTTCAGAAAAGTTTGCTTTTCACCAAACTATAAAATTATAAAAGTTGTAATATATATCCAGAATTGTAATATGTAAAAATTGAAAAATATTTTTACAAACAATTTTTTAATAAACTAATTTTAAAATTATTTATTTCTACTGAAAAAATATTTAGGTTAAAGAGAGTCTCTTGTTTCCATACATCCCAGTGAAAGTTTCCTCTCACTAATATTTCACTTAAGTAGATTGAGTTTTTATCATCACAGAACTGACAGACACATCAATATTATCATCAAAATCACTACCCTGATCATTCAATATTTATTTCATTTCTTTTTTATATTCCAGCATTTCACTGAAGATACACTTTCCTCTAAGAATTCATGTAATTTCTAGCTACCTTCTTAGGTTTTGCTTGCTTCCAATGGCTTTCTCAGTTTGAAGTTACTTTCTCAAGTATTTTATAAACTATCTTTCCATAAGATTTTTCTGACAGTTATTTTCTCATAGTTACATAGGTTATGAGATTCTTGGAAGAAAATCAGAGGTGTAAAATGGCTTTTTCATAACATCATTTCAATGGTATAAGCTGTCAGATGACATCACTGCTGATATTTAACTTGATTTTCTGGCAACGTTTTATTTTACAGATTTATTTTGATTATCCCACCTCTTGAATTATCTTGACAGTTGCTACTTTGTGTCATTTCTTCCTGTGAAAAACATTATGACTCAATAAGTCATAGAGAAAGTAGGAAACATGACTCATATTTGTTTGCATCCGAGATTTGTCCCAACATTCTCAGTTTTACTTAACTAATAAATTTGTTTACATTTATATGGAATAATGAATATAAATGTGAATATTGATATGTACATATATTTAATACTATGTAAATATGTATTAAATACTATGTAAATACTCAATACATACTTATCTAATATTATAAGCTATTTTCAGACATTGTTGATTTATTATTATTTAAAAAAATTTTCAGATTTAGTCACTAGAGTTCTTTTAATTGATCTATGTTTCCCCTTGAAATGTTATACTTATTGTATGTATGCTTATGTGTGTGTCTGAGATAGGAGACAGAGAGATAGATTGGGAGGAGGGCTTCACACTTTCTTCCTTATGCTAGGTGGGTATAAAATCATTCAAGCTTCTACTATATCATCTTTCTCAGAACCAGCATGAACTATGAACTATTTCTCTAAGGAATTCTTTTTTAACTTGTGTAGAATTAATTACCATAGGGTTGTGATTTTGGTGTTAGTTGTAATGACATTATTGATGGTTAGGTGCTCATCTAAAATTTCAGATGACAAGATAAAAACAGATGTGTGTATGTGCATATACATGTTCTTATGCTACAATTTGTATAATTTTAGTAAGAACAAGTTAAAATAAGATATTTAACCTTTTTATTCATGTACTGGTAGACTAGACTGTATTTGTCATAGAGTTTATCCATCTATTTACTATCTGAAAATTTAACATATAATTAATCACAATATCCTGTATCAATTTGACTTTAAAAAAAAAAAAAACTCCCCTAGAGCGCAAATAGACATAATTTTAGTGAGATTTTTCTTATTTTAAGGATATGTGTTTATTGTTATAAATTCCACACAACTTTCATGAAAATAAGTCATTCTTAACATATGTAAAACCTAAATTCCATAATCAGGTCCTTACTGGGAAGGGAAGTCACCGCTGCTTTCATTTCTACTGTATGTGTATCCTCCAGACATGAGCTTGATCTACAATTATTACTCTCCTCTGAAATGTCTTAAACCTAACTATATCTCATCATCTCTATTGTAACTTCAATATACCATGGAATTCTTTCTTTATGGTTTTATTATTTAAACTTCATTAGGCCCAGCAAAACAAAGACTACTCAAAATATTTTTTATTTTATTTCTTTGCCTTCAGATACTTATGCTTATATGACAGCCCAATTCAATATCCATTCAACTTTCTTTCTTTCTTTCTATCTATCTATCTATCTATCTATCTAACTACCTATTGCATTATTATTTCTGTATCAATATCATCCCTTTATATTCATCTGATGCCTATAGTTTTAAAAAGCATCATGATTTGTTTTTTACTTATATGGATGGCTTTATTTAAAAATATTTTCCCTTAAGTACTATTGCATATTATTTCTTACATTTTGTATTTGCTGTGCTTGTGCTGACTGCTGTGAATGAACCTTGTATCTTTCAATACCCATGCACTTTTAAATTATTTTCATCCTACTTGTTTGAATTTTTCTCATAATAGAAATCTCCTCCAAAAAGAGCCAATCTACAATACCATACTCATATCATCTGTTCATTCTTTTTTGTTTACTCCTTATAGCTTGTATAATAACGTGGAATTATAGTACTACTACTACTAATTGTTGAATATTTAATTTCAATTATTCCTCAATAATATGTCATTTTTATGACATAGACATTTTGTCCAGTTGAAACAATAAAAAACTATCTATTGTAAAACATAAGTGAAGTAGCATGGATTCTAAAGTACCATTCTAGAAAATATAAACTATTTTATTAAATTGCAAAAATATCAGCAAATTTTGGGTACGTGTCTGACAATAGGCATTTGCCTATCATGAAACCTGTGTTTGAATCACCATATCACACATGTATACACACACACACACACACACACACACACACACACACACACAGAGAGAGAGAGAGAGAGAGAGAGAGAGGGAGAGAGAGAGAGAGAGAGAGAGAGGATAACATAATAAAAAGTCAGGATTGTAAGGGATGGTACCTTAATACATGGAATTATAGAACAAAGAAAACACATCAAAATTGCATCTTATTTATATTGACATATGATATACATTGAGAGAACAAATTTGAATTTTACTCCAAAAGAAATTTGAGAACTAATTCAAGTATTTAAGTGGAGGCTTAAGTGGTTGGAGTATTCAAATCTCTAGTTGAGTTAGTTGAATTTACTACAAAATCATTTATGTAAATAAAGTAGTACACAGATCAATAGTTTCTCAGGGGGAAAATATAATCTCCTTGAAATAATGTGAATACCCAGTGGTTTCTTTTTCTGTGATGAAAACTTTTAGTCACTTACATTACACTTGATTTGATCTCTTTGTTCTGCTGATCCAAAGCTTGTATTGAGAAATTGTCACTTACATCTGTCTTGTGAGCAATCACTAACTATTGAAAACACAAATGTTCACATACATAATTTAAACTGATACATGCTATATATTTGTAAGTTAAATGAGTGAGAAGAAAAATCAATTTATCAATATCTACATTTGTACAATGACCTTTAAATTAAAATTGACATAACTTTTAAAGAGAGGGTGATATAAACTTTTAGAAACCTGGTCATATTTTCTTGCAGTCTTTAAGAAATGTTATTGTTGTGAGTCTAGAATTTAATGGCTAAGCCTTGGTCCTATGAGAATCCTTCAAAAGATCAGGATGTTGTCAATAATATAGGTTGCTGGCCACAAATTGATGGCTGAGCCCTGTTGCTGAAGAATATCACATAACTCATTGAACATGAAAAACTCAAAATGCTACTTTACATATAGCCTTTAGACCTACATTCAAGCATTGTTATTACAGAAAGGTACTCTGCATGCTATTACAGAGAAATTTAAATACCAAACCACCAATGAACTCTTAGATCTACAATAGTATCCTGCCTGCAAGATATGGTAGGCCAATGCTGAGTCACAGTTTGAGCTGCTATCTGATATGACTGACTCTATGAGATGGAACCTATACCAACACTGCTTTGGGTGACCGAGAATATGAGAATAGATAACTCAAAAAAAACTAGGGAAAAATCAAATACTATTGTTCTAAAGCAAAACAACAACAAAATTAGCAATATGGTGACTTCTCATGACAGTGTGCTATACTTATAAACATTGTCCTCTTCATCCATCATCAGATAAGCTTTCTCCTGAAGCAGGTGAAAACAAAAAACAGTGATTCACAGACAGACATTATGAATAGAATGAAAGACTGTGGAACACTCGGTCCAAAACATATTTAACACTCAAGGCTCCAGAAACTCTGCTGAAGTGGGGACAGAAAGCGCGTTAAAAGTCACAGAGGACAGAGAATACTATGAAAAAAAGGTCATCTAAATCAATGCGATCAAAGCATATATGGACTCGTAGAGATTGAGGCATCCTGCATAGAGCCTCCTGGGCTGCTCTAGAATATATGCTAGAGCTAAAAGGAGAAGTATACCTACATCCAGAACCCTAACCCAGAAACTTATCTGATAACCACTTGCAAAAGAAAATTTAGTTTTCTCCAAGGGAATCTCCCTAGAACTTCTCTTAAGTGACCTCTTATGTGACTGGGTGGCCAACATAAAATACATTCAGAAACATCAGTGGTAGTTCCATATTTTACAATGTTATGTTAGGGCTTTTAAAAATTTTAATTATATCCTAGTTTCTATTTTATTTAATTTAATTCATATATTTTTTCTGTCTCTTCTTCTACCTTTCAGGTCCCTTGGATATATATTATGGCTACCAAGTTAGCTTTTGTAGGGACTTCCTGAGTGTGCAAACAAGTGTGTCTCTCTCACTATATATATTTTATATGTCTTCTCTATGGATCACTTTTTTTTTCTGTTTGGTTTGTCCTATTCAAATGTGTTAGTTTTTCTTTTATCTTACCTTATTGTATTTTATTATTATGTCTTGGAAGCCTGTTTGTTTTCTAATGACAGACTGAATGCTCGATCCAGATGGGAGGAGAAGGAGGGAAACCAGTAATCAGATTTTTTTTTACTAATTAATTTTTTATTATGAATAAAGTTATATTGTTCTCTGTGCATGTCCTTGGTCAAGCTCCCTTCCCCCTCCTGCCCCTCCCTGTGACTCTCTCTTCTCCACATCTCCCCATCTCCTCCCCAGTAAAGGCAGGAGGTTCCAAGGTCCCAATATAGCTTAGATCAGCATCCACTCGAGGCAGATCCCCATTCCTTATCCCAACATCAAGACTGAGTCAGCTGTTCCTCTGGATGCAGTGAGCTCCAAGGTGCCAGTCCAAAGTTATTCAGATCCCAAGCTGTTCTGTGCCTGTGGTTTGAAGCTTGGACATGTTGTGTTTTTTGCTTTTTTATTTAGAGTCCACTAATGAATGAGTACATCCCCTGCTAATCTTTCTGGGTTTGTGATACCTCACTCAGAAGGATATTCTGGTAGAATTCTGCACTGAAACCATGTGGACCTGGACTTTTTTTTCTTGGGAGGCTTTTAATGACAGCTTCAATTTCCTTAAGGGTTATAGGTCTGTTTAGGTAATTAATCTGGTCTTCATTTAATTTTGGCAAATGGTACCTCTTCAAAAAGTTGTCCATTTATTCTAGATTTTCCATTTTTGTGAACTATAGATTTTCAAAGTATGTCCTGATAATTTTCTGGATTTCCTGAGGTCTATTGTTATGTTCCCTTTTCATTTCTGATTTTGTTGATTTGGATACACTCTCTCTGCTTTTTGGTTGGTTTCAATAAGGGTTTTTCTATCATGTTGACTTTATCAAAGAACCGATTCATTGATTCTTTTTATTCTTCTTTTTATTTCAATTGTATTGATTTTAGCTATATTTTATTATTTCCTGCCTTCTACTCCTTCTAGATGAGTTTGCTTCTAATTGTTCTAAGGCTTTCAGTTGTGCTGTTAGGTCTCTAGTGTGGGATTTCTGTAGGTTTTTCATATAGGCATCTAGTGCTCTGAATTTTCCTCTTAAGACTGCTTTCATTGTGTCCCACAAGTTTGGGTACGTTGTGGATTCATTTTCATTAAACTCTAGGAAGACTTTGATTTCTTTCTTAATTTCTTCCTTGATCCAGTGGTTGTTCAGCTCAGTGATGTTTAGGTTCCATGATTAGGTAGGCTTTCTGTGAATTTTGATGTTGTTGAACTGTAACTTTAGACCTTGGTGGTCTGATATGATACAAGGAATTATTTCCATTTTTTTTGTATCTGTTGATATTTGCTCTATGACGAATTATGTGGTCCATTTTAGAAAAAGTTCATGTGGTACTGAGAAATATGTATATTCCTTTGCATTTTGGTGGAAGCTTCTGTAAATACCTATTAAATCCATTTGCATCATGACCTCTGTTAGACTCCTTAATTCTCAGTTGAGTCTCTGTCTGGTTGACCTACCCAGGGGAGAAAGTGGAGTATTGAAGTCTTTACTATTAAGGTGTGAAAACTAATGTATGATTTGAGTTTTAGTAGTGTTTCTTTTACATAGGTAGGTTCCCTTATATTAGGGACATAAATATTCAGAATTGAAATCTCCTCTTGACCAATTTTTCCTGTGATGAATACGTAATGTCCATGTTGGTCCTTTTTTATTTATTTTATTTTAAAGTCTACTTTAAACTTTCCTTTCTCTGGGATTTTTTTCTGTGTGATTATGTATTATTTGTGGTTTCATTGGTGTATCTGGGATCCTTAGGTGGAGTTTTCCGTTTAATGCTTTCTGGAGGGCCAGATCGGTAGATAGGAATTGTTTCAGTCTGACTTTGTCATCAAATATCTTGTTTACTCCATCTATGGTGATTGACAATTTTGCTGGGTATAGTAGTCTAGGTTGGCAGTCATGTTCTTTTAATGTCTGTGTAACTTCTGACCAAGCTCTTCTTGCTTTCATTGTTTCCATTAAATAATCAGATGTTATTCTGATGGGTCTGCCTTTATAAGTATGTTGGCCCTTTTCTTTTGCAGGTCTTAAAATTTCTTATTTGTTCTGTATGTTGTGTGGCTTGATTATTATGTGGTGAGCGGACTTTTTTCAGGGGTCATATCTATTTGGTGTTCTGTAAGCTTCTTGTATCTTTATAGGCATTTCCTTCTTTAAGTTAGGAGAGTGCTCTTCTAAGATTTTATTGAATACATTATCTGTGCCTTTGACCTGGTATTCTTCTCCTTCTTCTATTCCTATTATTCTCAAGTTAGATCTTTTCATGGTGTCCCAGATTTCCTGAACATTTTGTGTTATGGCTTTTTTGGTTTTAGTATTTTCTTTGAAAGATGTATCTAACTCCGCTACTGAGTCTTCCACTCCAGAGATTCTCTCTTTCATTTGTTGTATTCTGTTGGTTATGCTTGTATCTATAGTTCCAACTCATTTCTTCAGATTTTTTTATTTCCATCTTTGCCTCATTTTGTGCCTTTTTTATTGCTTCTATTTCAGTTTTTAGTTCCTGGAATATTTCTTTCATTTTTTGATTTACCTTTTCTTGGTTTTCCTTCAAGGACTTGTTCATCCCTTTCAATTTTTTGTTTGTATTTTCTTCTAATACTTTAAGGGAATTTTTTTTATATCTTCTTTGAAGGCTTCAATAATCTTCATAAAGGTGCTTTTGGTGTTGTTTCCTCCTTTTCCTCTTCATTGTTCTGTTCAGTTCTTGTAGTTGTAGAACCACCAGTTTCTTCTGGTGTTGCCTTTTTGTTCTTCATATTGTTATGTGTATTTTTGCACTGGCATCTGCCTATGGCTTCAGTGGTTCACAATTAGTCAGCTCCAAATCATTTTCAGTAAGAGTTCATGTGTATCTCCTGTCTCCTCTGAGCAATGGATAGGCATGATCTATGACTCTGCTGTGGACAGGGGTCTGAATTTCAAAGCCTCATTCCTTCTCTGATGATGCTCTTCACCCTGGAGGCAGGGCTTCACAGTTCAAGGTCCCCTTTTTTAGGTTTCACTGGAGGAGCCCCTCACAGCCAAACCCTAGCTCTTGTCTGCTAGGGAGAGTCTGATATCAGACCCTAGATGTTGACTCCAGTCCTGGAGAGGGACTGGACTGGTGGTCCAGGTGCCAGAATCTGCTCACCTCTGGACAATAGTCTGAATTTCAAAGGCCTCAGTCCTTCTCTGATCTAATATAGTTCTTGAAGATTTACCAGGTTTTCCTTACATGGTTCTTCCTCAGGTGTCGGATATAGACTGCATAATTAGGATTTATTATGTTAGAAAAAAAAAGCCATTCTTCATAAAAGAAAAACAAGCATACAAGAAGAACTACCATTAAAATATATGTAGGAAATAGACATTTTATTACTTATGTAACTTTATAGCTTTCCAAAGAAAAAACTTTCTATACAATAAAGAATAATAAGTCATAAAAGATTTCTGGGCTGGACTTTCCAGTCTAGTCCACCAGTTTAGCCCCACTCTCAACCCTGCTTAGCCTCAAATAATCACACACAGGTTTATATTAATTTTGTGCTGATCTACCTAGGGCTCAGGCATATAACTTGCTAGCTCTTTAGTCTTAAACTAACCCATCTTTCTTAAGCTGTTCAGCTGTGCAGCTTGGTATCTTTTCTTAGATCAGCATTCCAGCTTCTTTCCTTTGTGACTGCTGCCATTTCCTCCTTGTGCCTATAACACATTCCTGTGGTGGCTCTCTGGAGTCTGTGTTGTCTGGCATTTGCCTCTGTTCTTCCTGTACTCAGAGTTTTCTTAGCCTAGGTAGCCCTGCCCACACTTCCTGATTGCCTTTAGCCAATCAGCTTTTTATTAAATCCATAGGCAGGACAAATATTTACAACATTACCAACATAATCCCACTAAAAATAAGTTAACCCATTAAGCTATTTATGAATCAATTAGTCTCTTGATGCGATAAAACTTATTATCAATGATCACTTTAAATAGTAACATTGATATAATACATTTTTCTTCTATGTTCAGAATCTCACAAGTTAGAAACTGAGGAACTTGTAGAAAGCCTGCCCCTGAAGTGAGTTAAGACTCCTTTTCCTCACATATTGACATGGCCAGAGTTTACTCCTTTTACACCATATACTCTAATAACTGAGAAAGTGTTTCCTAGATTTTAAAGCCATCAAAAGAAATATCCTTATATTATGGAATCCCTTCTGTACTTTCAATCTGCTTTTGGCCAGTAAACACAAATGTGATGTGCTTATTCAATTAGGTCAGAGCTGAGTGTATAATTTTTCTTTCTTAATGTCATTTGTGACATATCATATGCCCTAATTATGGAAGCAAAATCTTCATGACTGTGATTAGGATGAGAATATGCAATGAGAACGCTGACCCTGATGGCTCTCTAAGAATTCTTCCTGAAATTTAAGTAATGAAATCTGTTCCAAACATTTTACTTCTAAAGGTGAATAAACCATCCAGCACACTGAGGCAAGAGGTTTATGAGTTTATGGCCAGCCTGTGCTATATAGTGTTTTGAAAGTCCATTTTATGAAGTAGCTTATGTGGATGTAGCTCTGTGGTAAAGCAAAATTTGCCTCACATAATGCTTTGATTTGGATAGAGAAAGCCACCAAAAACTATGAGCATGCCTCAGTTTCTAATTTTTAATTACACATTCTGACTAGAGAAACCTTTGTAACCATTTTCTTTCCTTGGATCACAGGTCCTTGAACTTTTTTTTACTGTGATCCTTTCTTGGAAAAAAATTTGCAAAATGGTACAAACATTTACAAACTATAAACTGCATAAATATCTATTATAAAGTAATTGTTGGGAAAAATATGGTACATGTTTACAATTTTTAATAATAAAAAATAATTTGAAGGTTAGTATGACAAATGTCATTCATTTACTTACTTATTTATTATTATTAGAAATAAAGTCATATTTTTATCCATGTATATCCTTATTCAAGCTCCCTTTCCCCTCCTGCCCCTCTCAGTCACTCTGTCTTCTCCCCATCACTTTGTCTCCTCCACATCAAGGGCAGGAGATCCCAATGTTTCAAGGAGGCCTAATTCAGCATCCACTCCAGGCAGATCTGCTTTCCTCACCCAAACATCAAGACTGGCTCAGGTGTTCCCCTGGAGGAAGTGGGATCTAAGGTGCTGGTCCAAGGTGTTTCAGATTCCAAGCTGTTCAGGGGTTGTGGTTTGCAGCTTGGACTTGCTTTGCTATTTTCTTTTTTTGTTTGGAGTCCACTAACAAGTGAGTACATCCCCTGCTTATCTTTCTGGGTTTGGGATACCTCACTCAGGTGGATATTCTCCAAATTCATCCATTTGCTTGAAAATTTTAGAATATTATTTTTTTTACTGTGAAATAGTACTCCATTGTGTAGATGTACCACAATTTGTTAATCAATTCTTAAGTTGATGGGCATCTAGGTTGTTTCCAGGTTCTTGCTATTATAAATAATGATACTATAAACATAGTTGAGCTAATGTCTTTGGAGTGCAAATGTGAATGTGCATTTTTAGGGTATATGTCTAGTAGTGGTATTGCTGGATTCTTGGGGAGATTGATTCCCAATTTTCTGAGAAACTGCCATACTACATTCTAGAGTGGCTGAACAAGCTTACACTCCCATCAACAATGGAGGAGTGTTCCTCTTGCTCTGCAACCTCTCCAGCATAGGTTGTCAATCTGACAAGTATAAGGTCGTATCTCAAAGTTGTTTTCATTTGCATTTCTCTGATGGCTAATGATGTCGAGAACTTTTTCAAGTGCCTTTCAACCAGATAAATGCAGTTTTTATATCAAGAATTAAACTTTAAATAAATATCTGGCACATCAAGACTTTGAAAATCTCATTGTTCTCAGAATCTGCTATTTTGATTTTAAATTCATCATTGCTAAAAATAGCATGTCACACACACAGACACACACATACACAGAAGTAGTTTAGGACCATTTCAGAATCATAGCAGTACTGCTTTAAACATAAGATAGAATCCAATTAATGTATTTATTTATCAAAGAACAATAACTCAAGTAGGAATCTTAAAAAGCAAACATTCTAAAAGATAGATCAGTGAAATATTAATTTGCTATAAACTTACTAAAAAATGATAGAAAAATACTAAAGTCTTTGTTTTCCATAGTTATGCTATTATGTTTATAGAAAAGCAGAAGAATTCTTATGTACAGAAAAGGTACCATGATTCATAGTCCACCATAGTCTGTAATCTGAGGTGAGACTCCTCAGGTTCCGGCAGCAAACATTGCCACTGCATGTCATTATGCATGTACATGTGCCCTGCAGTGTGTATGCAGAACCCAGGCTGCAGTGAAATTCTACAGTCAAGCAATGCTGCTGAAAACACTTAAGATTGGTTAAGAATAGGATTTTCAGAATTTTTTTATTATTGTGAATTCAGAAATATTTTACTATGTTCAAGTTTGTGTGATTTCCACATTCATTATATAACTTCATGTGAGGTTGTGGCCAACAGTGTAAGACACTGTGGGTTAGGTAAACCTTATGTATATAATAAAAAGTATAATCTTGAGATTTATTTTTAGAATTTATTAGTCAGAAGAATAAAAATGACTTTAATTTTAATTTTTTTCCTCTTATGAGATGGACTATGTCTCCTTATCCACTGATTTTTAACATGATTTAGAACTTGTTTTGAACAATAGAATTCAATAAAAGTGAATTGTTTTCTGAATTCTCAGTAAGGGCTGAAGAATTCTTTCCTTTCTGATTATCATTGTCTTCCTATTGAGATTGTCATGAAAAATTTACTTAAGATATAAAATCTGAAAAAGAATATCATGTCATTTTAGAAAAAAAAAGAGAAACACATCCAAAAATATCTTGTATTGTTAGCAGCCAAGGAGCTAAACAAATAACTAAAATTTAGTTAAAACCTGATGCATTATTTATTAAGGAATGTGTATTTGTTTTAATCATTTTGCTCACTTAATCAGTGGGTCCTATGTTATATTACTTTACACCACAGAAGGTGTATGTATATAAATAAACAAAAGTAACATAATGCACAAAATTTAATAAACTTTTACAAAATAATTAGCATTACTGGTTAACAATCCTGCCTGTTAAACAGGAACTGTGTATTCACTAAGGTATACAACTTGTTAAGAACATAGTTAAAAAATATCATATCTGAACTGGGACCTTTATTTGGGGACTAACTCTATCAAATTAATAATTATGAAAGTCTTATTATTTTTATCAAGTATTTCTTTTTCCTGCTGCTGTAACAGACTGTAAAACATGAAGCCCATTAAATGAATATACATTTGCCAGATTACCATTTCTGTGGGTTGATCTGCCCTTGGCACAGTGTTTTCTCTGCTTATGTTTCTCATTGGGTGATATCCTGGTGTGAGGCAGTAACATGGTATCATCAGAATCTCAATTTAGGGAAAGTTGTCTTCCAAATCCTCTCAGACTTTTGGCTGCATGACTGGGTACTTGAGTATCCTGCTGATGGTTGCACTCCTGGAGAGGCTTTCTGAAGTTGCTTTTGCTGTCATGGGATACAGCACCTCTTTTTTAGGTTTTTCATTTTATATAATTTAAAAACAGACTTTTAAAGAAACTTGAAGATTATTTATCAGAGTTTAAAAAAAAGTCAAGACAGAGATTTAAGAAGCTTCAAAGAATAAGCAGTAGAAATAAAAGGAGTAGAGGGTTATACTTTCTGGATCAGAGGTCAAGAAAGCAATGCAGCTCCCCACTGAAGCTGTGTGAGCAGTCGCACCTAGAAAGTTAGTGACTACAGAGTGAGTTGGAGTCCCCTGAAAGAGAGAACAAGGAATATGTGCATTATTATAGCAGCAATAAGGAGCAATAAGGAGGGAGACAGAAAACATCAATCATTACTCTCTTAGAGCAAGAGGGCATGATGGGCAGTAGAATCTGAGGTCCTGCTTAGAGACAGGGGATGTTAGTGTTTGTGTTTGTATATACTTAAACAGGCAGGTGTTCCTCTGAAATTTCTTTCCGTTGTTTCCCACAGGGCTATCATATTTCCTTCTTTTTTATTAAAAAATAAATTATTCTTTCATACAATATATTCCAATCAATTTCCCCTCCCTCCAGTCCTCCTAGTCCCCCACCACGTACACACACTTCCCCTATTCCCCAGATCCAATCCATCTTCATTTCCTCTCAGAAAATGACAGGTCTCCAAGGGGTAACAGCCAAATTGGGCAAGACAAATTCCAACAACGCAAGGTGAAAGCCCTCAAATGGAGGCTGGACAAGGCAATCCAACAGGAGGGAAAAGAGTTAGAGATGCATTTGCTCCCACTTTTAGGTCACACACACACACACACACACACACACACACACACACACACACACACACACAAATAAATAAGTAAACTCAAACAAGCTAACATTCATAATACATTAGCAGATTGTCTGATGCAGTTCCATGCAAGCCCCATGCTTACCATTTCAGTCTCTGTGAGCCCCTGTGAGCTCTCCTTAGTTGATTAATTACATGGGCCATGTTCTCCTGGGGTCCTCCATTCCCTCTGACTCCCACAGTCTTTTCTTCCTCTCCCCTGCAGAGTTCCCTGACTTCAGAGTGAAGGGACCAGGTGGATATTTATTTTCAACTTTTACCTTTAGGCTGGACTTAATGAGTTGTAATAGAGGATTCACATCTTAGAGCAGATGCTGTCAGTCTGAACAAGGGAACCAGTTTCTGTTCATATGAAAATGATATCAACCACTGCCTAAGCCTTTTGTAAAGGGGTAATTGGCTTTTGGCTATTTGTGTTATATGGTATTTGTATATTGCTATTCCTGTGTCCTAAAGAGAGTCCCCAACATGTGAAGAGAGGCCAAATCTACTCTCTCCTTCAGAAATTAAGTTAGCAACTACCAAAGGTATCATTTTTGTCAGAGGATACTGACATGGATAAGATCCTATGTAAGTGCTGGTAATAGATTGCTTTTCCCACTCCTTTGCTTCCTATCTATGAATGCCCCCACCATGAAATACACGCTTCATCAATATGTCCTCTTTGCTAAAAGATTAGCCTTCTATGGCTAACAAAAGTGAGGTAAAGAAGTTACAATCATATGTATAATAAGTTTTCTGTTTTACATCTGTCCATGATGTTACTTCTCTGCCATAGGTTAATCCCCACTCCTTTTTAAAAATAGCACTGCTTTGACTATTCTTGGTTGGCCACTAGCCTACATCTGAAAATAACAAATGGCTGGACACACTTGTAAGGGATATTTTGTTTAATTAAATAATTTGAAGTTAGAAGAGCCACTTTTAAACTGGGGTTTTGAGGTAAGAAGGCATATCTTTATCTACATCTTTTGAGCTGGGAAAGCTTACCTCTAACCTGAGCTATACCTTGTGCTGGAAGAAGGGAGCTGTCTCTCTTGCATGCTTGCTTTTGCCTCCACTAGCAAGTCCATTAGTTTACTGGCATTACAGCTTACTTCTTTGGGATTCTTTCTCATTCTAAAGAACAGCTGAAACATCCATCCTCATGGACTGAAAAACTACTGGATTCTTGGACCTTCTATATGTAGGCATTCATTGTTTAATTAGCTGTACTAGAGTTTGTAAGTCATTCTAATAAATTCCTTTCTCTCTATATATAGAGATGCATTCTATAGGTTTTCTTACTCCAGGCAACTCTGACTAATGTAAACATTTGCATATATTTTTATAGCAAATTTAAGGCTAACAAGACATCATTAAAAATGCTCAATTTTATTCTCCTTTAAGCATGCTGATGTTAGGATAAGATATGGTTGGAGCTCTAAGTAATACTGCATGGTTTTCCAGTGGTGCTTCACTCTACTGTGACACTCTTCTTAGCTGATGGTAGTTTATGGGTGCTAGATTTAAGGCTTTAGTATGTGATATGACAGAATGAATGCTAATAAAATATTGTGTATTGAAAAGATCCTAAAGTAATTATTTCTATTTATAGCTATATCCACTGCCCTAGTTACTATCCTTTTACAATTCAATAAGCAGGGCAACTTAGGGATGAAAGAATTTAACTGGAAGCTTGTCTGCTGTTTCAAAGGGTGAAACCATGAACACCGTGACAGGGAGAATGGCAGCAGACAGGCAAAGCACTGGAACAACAGTCAGAACTTACATCTTATCCCTAAGTCAGAGATAGAGAGACTGGACAAAAACTTTGAACCTCAAAACTCAATCCCCAGTTAAATATCTCCTCCAAGAGGCCACAAATTCTATTTTTTAATTAAATTTTATTGTATGTAATTTTTATGCATTTTTTCCCTATACTTTGCACTGTTCCACCTCCCTTCCCTCCTCCCAGTCCTTCTCAGCCTCCCTCAACCCTATAACCTCATCCATTCCCCAGGGAGGGCAAGGATTCCCAAGGTGAGTCAGTTCAGTCTGGCCTATCCAGTTAATACAGGACCAATTTCCTCCCTCTCAGTATCAAGGCTGAGGAAGGTATTCCTCTGTAGGGAATGGGCTCAGAGAAGCCAGTTTATGCACCAGGAAAAAACTCTGGTCTGACTGCAAGAGGCTCCACAAACTGCCCATGCCCCTTGAGTGTCATCTATATTCAGAGAGTTTAGTTCCTCAGCTCTTATTTTAGATTCAGTGAGCTCCCAATAGCTCAGGTCAGCTGTCTCTGTGGGTCTCCCCTTCATGATCCTGATCCTTTGCTCATATACTCTTTCCATCCTCTTTTCAGTTTGACCTGATGCTTTTTGCCTCCATCCTTTGCTGAATAAAGATTCTATAATGACAGTTAGGGTGGTGATTCATTTGATTACAGGGGAAGTCATGTTTAGGCACCCTCTCCACTGTTGCTTGGAGTCCTAGCTGGGGACATTTTGTGGATTCTTTGGTGTTTCCCTAATACCAGGTTTCTCTCTAACACCACAATGGCTTCCTCTATCAAGATATTTACTTCTTTGTTGTCTCTCTCTGCTTCTTCCCTCACTCAACCATCCCATTCTCTCATGATCTCTTACTTTCTCCGTATTATGATCCCAATTTACTCAGGAGATCTCTATTTCCCCTTTGCAGGGAGATGCATGAATATCTCTCTTAAATTCCTCCTGTTACTTAGCTGCTTTGGCTTTGTGGATTGTAGCCCAGTTTTTATTTTATTTTATTTTTTTGCTTTATGTCTAAAATCTACTTATGTGTGAGTACATATCATGTCTATCTTTCTAGGTCTGTGTTACTTCACTCAGATTGGCATTGATACTCTCCAGATCAATCCATTTGCCTGCAAATTTCAAGATGCCACTTTTTCTTTTCTTTTCCTTATTTTTTTTCCTGCTGAGTAGTTTTTCATTGTGTAAATGTATCACAATTTTTTATTAATCTATGTTTTAATTGAGGGGTGTCTAGGTTGTTTTCAGGTTCTCGCTAATACAAATAATGCTGCTATGAACATAAGTAGTTTTCCATTGTGCAAATGTATCACAATTTTTTATTAATCTATTTTAAATTGAGGGGTATCTAGGTTGTTTTCAGGCTCTTGCTATTACAAATAATGTTGCTATGAACATAGTTGTGCTATTGCTCTTGTGGTAAAAATGCACATCCTTCAGGTATATGCCCAATAGTTGTATTGCTGGATCTTTGGGAAAAATTTATTTCCAATTTTCTGAGGGTATAAAAGTTTATATTCCCACCAACAATTGAGGAGTGTTCCCCTTGTTCCACAACCTGTCCAGTATAGGCATCAGTTTTTTCGATCTTAAGACATTCTGACAGATGTAAGAAGATATCTCAGAGTTGTTTTGATTAGCATTTCTCTGATGGCTAAATATGTTGAGCAATTATTTAAGTGTCTTTCAGCCATTTGAAATTCTTCTGTTGTGAATTTCCCATTTTAGCTCTGAATCTCATTTTTAAATTGGATTATTTGGGGTTTTTTTTTTGCCTCTAGTTTCTTGAGTTCTCTATATATTTTAGAGGTCAATCTTCTGTCAGATATAGGGTTGATGAAGATCTTTTTCAATTCCATAGGCTGTCTTTTTGACTTATTGACCATATTTTTGCCATACAGAAGCTTCTTAGTTTCAGGAGGTCCCAGTTATTAATTGTTACTCTTAGTGTCTATGTTTATGATGTTATATTTAGAAAATGGTCATCTGATATTATGCCTTCAAGACTATTTCCCACTTTCTATCTAATTCAGTGTAACCAGGTATATGTTGAGATCTTTCATCAACTTGGCCAACATTTGTGCAGGGTCATAGACATGAATCTATTTGCAAACTACATACTAACATCCAGTTATGCCAGCACCATTTGTTGAAGATCCTATCTTTTTCCATTGTATATTTTTGGCCTCTTTCTCAAAAAGCAAGGGGTCATAGGTGTGTCAAATAGGGTTGGGGTTTTTGATTTGATTCCATTAACTCACAAGTCTGTTTTTATTACAGTATCAAGCTGTTTTTATTACTGTAGCTTTATAGTAGTGTTTGGAGTCAGGGATGGTGATGCCTCTCCAAGTTCTATCATTGAACAGGACTATTTTGGTAATCCTGTTTTTTGTTGTTGTTGTTTTTTTCTCTATATAGTTGACTATTTTTGAAGTCTATGAAGAATGGTCTGGGGATTTTGATGGGAGTTGCATTGAATTTGTAGACTGCTTTGGTAAGATTGCCATTTTTATTATGTTGATCCTACCTATCCAATGGCATGGAGAATCTTTCCATTTTATGTTATCTTCTTCAATTTCTTTCTTCAATGACTTAAAGTTCTTGTCATATAGGTCTGCCACTTATTTGTTTAGAGTTACCCAAATATATTTGATGCTATTTGCAGCTATTCTAAAAGGTGATGTTCTTTTTCAGCTCCTTTATCATTTGAATATAGGGAAGCTATTGATTTTTGAG
The DNA here is from genome assembly GCA_004025045.1 of Sigmodon hispidus. Lineage (NCBI taxonomy): Eukaryota > Metazoa > Chordata > Mammalia > Rodentia > Cricetidae > Sigmodon > Sigmodon hispidus. The sequence goes on from PVIH01007004.1 coordinate 103,044, forward strand.
TTAATCTTGTATAGTGCTATATTGCTGATGGTGTTTATCAGCTATAGGATATCCCTGGTAGCATTTTTGTGATCATTTATGTATACTATCATATCATATATCATCTGCAAATAATGATAGTTTGAATTCTTCTTTTCCAATTTGCATGCCCTGGCTCTCCTTTCGTTGTCTTATTTCTTTAGCTAAAATATTGAGAGCTATATTGAATAGATATGGAGAGAATAGATAGCCATAACTCCCTCATGATTTTAGTGGAAGTTTTTTTGTTTTTTTTTGTTTTTTTTTTTTTTGACTTTTGTCCATTTAGTTTGATGTTGACTTATGGCTTGCTGTATATTGCCTTTTTAAGTTTGGCTATTTTTTTTTTCTGTATTCCTGATTTCTCCTGGATTTTTATCGTGAGACACTGTAAGATTTTGCCAAACAATTTTTCAGCATCTCCAGGATTTTTATCATGAGAGACTGTAAGATTTTGTCAAACAATTTTTCAGCATCTAATAAGATGATCATGTGTTTTTTTTTTCCATTCACGTAGTTTATGAGATGGCTGACATTGACAGTTTTTTGTATGTTGGACCATCTCTGGGATGAAGCCTACTTGTTCATGGTGGGTGATTTTTTATATGTTCTGGAATTAAGTTTGCTAGTATTATATTGAGTAGTTTGCATCAATGTTCATGAGGGAAATTGGTTTGTAATTTTCTTTTTTGTTGTATATTTGTATGATTGGTGTATCAGGGTGACTGTAGCTTCATAGAATGTGACGATGTTCCGTATGTTCTTTGAAGTTATAGTAGAATTTTGCATTGAATATCTACCTAGCCCTGGCTTGCTGCTGCTCCTTCTTCTTCTCCTCCTCCTCCTCCTATTCCTCCTCCTCCTTCTCCTCCTCCTACTATTCCTCCTCTTTCTTCTTTTGCTTAAAAGACTTTCCTTTGGAGTTACAGCTATATTTAAGTTGTTTACCTGGTCTTGATTTAAGTTTGGTAAGTGGTACCAATCCAGAAAGCTATCCATTTGTTTTACCTTTTTTCAATTTTCAGGAACACAGATTTTTGAAGTATGATCTAATAATTCTCTGAATTTTCTCAGTGTCTGTTGGTTATGTCCCCCTTTTTATTTTTGAATTTGTTAATTTGAATATTCTCTCTATACCTTTTAGTTAGTTTGATTATGGGTTTTTCTTTTTTTTTTCTTCCTTCTTTATTTTGTATTTATCAAAAAAAAACACAGTAAAAAGAATTTAAAATGTGGAAGAGTTAACAATAACTATACAGAGGATAAGAATGATAAGCATGGCTTATCAAGGGAAGAAATACAAATAAGATTGCTACACCTATTTTTCTTTGTGTTCATCTTTCCCTCTGAATTTTTTTTTTCCATCCCTGTATATCCTTATTCAAGGTCTCTTCCCCCTCCCAACAATCTGGTCATTTTTTTCCTCTGCAACTCCCCATCCCCTCCCTGGGCAGGGAGGAGACAGTCCTATGGTCCCACTGACCCAGTAATGCTTAGATCAGTCTCCACTTCTGGCCAAATCCAGTTCTTTCCCCCCTCCCTCAAGAGTGAGTCAGGTGTTCCTCTAGGTGGAGTGAGATCCAAAGGGTCAGTCCAGGGTGTTTCTGGTCCCAAGCTGTTCCGTGGTTGTGGTTTGCCGCTTGGGCATGTTTGGCTTTTTTTCTTGTTTGTTTGTTTAGAGACCACTAGTGAGTGAGTACATCCCTTGCTTATCTCTCTGAGTTTGTGAGACTTCGCTCAGGAGGATATTCTCCAAATCCATCCATTTGCCTGTGAATTTTAGAATATCATTTTTCCTTACTGCTGAGTAGTATTCCATTGTGTAGATGTACCACAGTTTGTTAATCCATTCT